>JAOXNR010053227.1:0-14648 GCA_028571225.1 Parsonsia alboflavescens
TCTTCTTTATCTTACCATAAAAGTAAGGTGAATCACATCCTATCATAATAGGCATCTTTGGGTTATCACAACATAAAAATATTCGTTTCTTTAATCCTTTTGTTAATTTAGCAAATATCGCATCTCCACACCATTCACTTAATTTATCTTTTAGATGTGTTATTCTTTTTCCTAAACTATCTGCAGTTCCTGGGTTATAGGTATCTATCAATTTCTTACCCCAAGGGTCGGGAATCTTTGCAAAAAACAAAGGCAAATAAGTTTGTGTATCAATAACTCTATTATAAATATGATAATAATAATCTTGAAAGACACATATATATCTATCTATTTCACTGATATCACATAATTGTAATTTTAACAATACAATCATATATTTATTAATGGTTCCTGGATCCTTTAGGAAATTTCCTTCTCTAGTAAACTCTAATCTTATAGCTTCAGCAGCTCTAGAGATGTAATTGGCTATGTTATAGTCTTCACCAACTATATATCTTTTGGTGTCTTCTTCAATATCTTGCCAAAATCTAAGGATGCTATTGACTAGGCTTTGTTCTAAGAATCCTTTAGTTATTTCAAAATCCATTTTATTAACAGATACAGCTATCCGTAAAGATATCTCCCATTTATCTATTGCTTCTTCAGTGTTTTTAACACAATCTAAATCCAAATAAATTCCAAAGGGATTAAACGGCTCATTTTTAATATCTCCTAGAGGTGTTTTATTCATTGTGGCCTGAACTCCTGCATAACCTCTCGTAGATTTATCAAAACTAGCTCATCTTATAGTAGGTTGACCTCCATTGGTACTAGGTATATCATTTATGTTAGGATTCCATTCAGTTTTCATTGCATAATTAAGCTATGATGTTTATAAAACTATAGGGAATGAAAAGGAAATTATTTTATTCACTCATGCTTAAAAACTTACAAAAGTAATAAAGCTTTACAACACACAAAGCTGGAAATCTTTACAAGACTTACTAATGCAAAGGCTGAAATTTTTCTACCTTTCTCTCTCGGTTTTCTCTCTCAATTTTTTCTCCCGTGTCCAGCTCTTTACATGCAGCCATCATTTATACAAAAATTTCAGACACTACAAGTACATAGGTTATTTAATTACTATTTGAAAATCTATCTAATTGTGCACAAAAAGTTATTCTTCTTCGGCTGAAATGTGCAGAAAATTATGGTTCTTTTGACTTTTTTCTCTATTAGGTAATTTGTTTTCTTCCTCCTTGACTTTGCTGAACCATGACCTTGCTTCCTCCTTGACTTGGCCGAACCATTACCTTGCAATAAGTCTATCTTTTGTCTTTTGTGTGCCTTCGCAAAAATTTTAGCCTTGGCATTTTTCTTCCTTCTGGCATAATCTTATTCGTCACTTGTACTGGTATCGCACTCCATCTTCTCCTTATCTTTATTATTCTGACATGCGGGACAGATGTTTCCTCTATGTTGCCTTAGTTGGCAAATTTTTCTTTGGGCTTGGGGACTGGATTTGATTTGTCCACGTTCAAGCATTCTTATCTTCATCTTCAGATATTTGTCCGCCGAAGGCGATGTTGACCTAGCTGGTGCTATCATTATTGAGGAGTGACTTTTCATGCCTCCATATGTACGAAAACCTTTCTTGAAACAGCTTTCCATGCTTTGGAGTACTATTCTAATTCCGAGTTCTCTCCGATAATGGACATCTTCATCTATGTGTTTGACAAAGTCTTTTTTCATATCTTGTCCCTTGATTGCAAATGTCTTCGCTTTCCCCAATCGAATAAAATGATAAGAATTGTATATTTTATCTTTGTAGAAATCAAGGCCTGCGGATAAGAATTTAAGAACCAAGGCATCTTGCGGTGTAATTGTCGGGTTAAGCATATAACAATCTTTAACTCCCTCTTTCACCCAGAAGGGTAGTGCACTAATCTCAGGGAAATTAGGAGAAGTCATAAATATCGAGTTAATAGCTCCAAAATTATACCAATATCGTATCTCATTTGGGGCAAAATCTCCCAAATAATTTATTCTAGGATAAATCCCAAAAAAATTTAAATATCAATTTTCTGTATTTTTAAGAGAGTATAATTCTCTCATAATCTCACTATGTCTGCCTGATGGCGAAATATCGAGATTTTTTCGTAGGAATATCAGTAAGAATCTTCGTCCTTTGGGGACGTAGAGAAATATCTTCTGATTTACCTTTATCTTTGCATACCGGGTTTGAACATTCTTCAATATCCAGAATCTCAACCTTCACTAGGTCTATCTTTTCAATAAATTATCTGCAATTCTTTGGCAACTGAATAGTTACCTACCTTTGCCATTATCAAGGCACATTCTGCCTTAAGTAGGCTTTCTATTTCTTCTGCACTTTGATAGTGATCAATCTCATTGATTTCAGTAATATTATGTTTTATCGACTGAATTTGAGCATCCGTTTCATTAATCATATCGATGATCCTTTTCATGAGCTCTGCCATTTCTGGTTAAAAAATCTGCTAGAACATTTTTGTCAGATTTAATGATTTCAATATCAAAAGAGTATTCAGATAATAACATCTGTCATCTAATATATCTCTTATACTCAGGTTTCGAAGGTAAATTATTCTGAATAAATGCTTTAACCTATGTATTATCAGTTCTTAATTTGAATCTCTTAGGTAATAAAAATAATAAAGCTTTTGACAACCTTTTACTACAGCTAAAATTTCCTTTTCATTTATATGATATCTAATTTGAGTATTTGAAAATGTTCCAGAACAATATCTACATATGGCTTCTTGTGGAGAATCTATTTTTAGAATTCCACTCCATCCATATTTAGAAGCATCAGTTTCTAATATCAAGTTATCATTATCTCTTGGTAACTGTAATTTGGGCAAATCTTTACATTTTGCTTTTATCGCTTTTACTCTATCCTCTAAATATCTATTAAACTCAAATACTTTATCTTTCTTAAGTATCTCTTGTAAGGGTTTTGTTAGACATGCTAAGTTTTGAATAAAATCAGAAGCCTAATTTAGCATTCCAAGAAAGGTCTGTACTTGTTTTTTATCTTTTAGTCTATCTGGAAAGGTTGATATTTTTTCAAGGATATGACTCTGCAATTTTATTCTAGTTCCATCTACCTGCATCCCTAAAAACTCTATCTCATTTTGAAGAATCTTTGCTTTTTTCTGTGATAGAACTAATCCATTTTCGAGATATACATTAACAAATATATCAAGATGCTTTAAGTGCGAATCTAGATCATCAGATAAAACTAAAATATCGTCAACATAAACAAACAAGAAATTATAATCTTTAAATATATTATCCATTTTTCTTTGAAATATTTGTGGTACATTTTTTAATCCAAATGGCATTACTAGCCATTCGTAGTGTCCCTATGGAGTAGAGAATGTAGTGTACGGGGATACTATCTTTGTGTATCTTTACTTGCCAAAATCCACTTTTACAATCGAATTTAGAAAATATCATTTTATCCTTTGTCCAATTTATTAGGCTTTCATTATATGGTAGAAAGTATTCATCAAATATAGTATTATCATTTAGCTTTTTGTAGTTGATCACCATTCTAACTTTATTTCTTACTATCTCTGCATGGTTTATAAATAAAATGATTCATCATAAGTCCTGAAATTCTTTAAATGACGATTAAATTAAAAGCATGCTAGTAATTACAAAATAGGATAGTTTGCATAACAAATAATTAAGAGAAATTCAATATTTATAAAGATATAAAGTATTTGCAAAAAAAAAAGAGGAGTTAATTAAAGAATTAATAATAATAATATTTAGAAGAAGAAGAAGAAATAAAATATTTAGAAACTATGGAATGACACCATGATGCTGATATTAGAATAGAGGTATATTATAAATTAATTTGTATAAAATCTAATGTAATTCCCGAAAATGCTTGGAGATTTGGTGTTCTATTGGTTCCCGAAAATGCTCCCAAGAACATATAATAATAATAATAATAATAATGACCTGAAAAAAGGATTTTCAGTACAGATGAGTCTATATGGTTGTACCGAAAATGTTCCTAAGAAAATATAATAACAATAAAAAAAAAAAAATGTATTCCAATGAACAAGATCTGAAAAATGTATTTTCTTGGTAGATGGATATATGTTGTCTAAAAAATTTGAAGGACCTAAGCATTCCGGACGGTGTATAATACTTCCCCTTATTTATAATATAAGTTGTTTAAAATTTTTACACAAGTACTTCCTTCATTCCAAAATAAATGTCTTTTTTAAAAAAAAAAAAAAAAATTTCACAATATCTATTATTTTGTGTTATCAAGATTCATTGATTGAGATGTTTTCCAATACTTTACTTTACTCCTAAGACAACTCATTTCAAATGGCACTTAATTTAAAATGGAAGGAGTATTAACTATATAAAAAAAAAACTATACATTAACTTAATAAAAAATAAAAATACCAAAATAATACTTTTAATCAAACCACTTAAAAGATTAAACTAATAAAATACATTAAAGGAAAGGAATGAAAAAATGACAACAAATACTTGTCAAAATCTTATAAAAGTACCTACATTTAGGCTTGGTGCAATGGACTCCCTATATATGAGTTAGGTTGGATCAAGATTTAGATAATCCATTTAAAATTGAACTTTTATGGACTGAACCCACTAGGATTACCGAGCTGGCTCACTAGGCCAAAAGGATCCTACTTTAAAAAAAAAAAAAAAGCATTTTGCCCCAATCTAATCGACACACACATACACACCACCTTCTCCCAAAAAACCATCTCTCCCTCCTCTTCCTAGCATCATTACCGCCAGCTCGGCCAGAGAGAGTAGCAGCTGAGTTGCACCAAAGAAGGAAACTAGAGCAGCAGTTGCATCACACCACTAGTCCGACTAGAACCGGAAACCTTCAGTCTAGAATGGAAACCTTGAGCTAGAACCAGACAAGGACTTCTTGAAGGCACCAACGAATACCAAAATAGGTATTTCTCGGACTCCTTTCTATTTCCCAATTTTGTTCTCTTATTGTGGGATTTCATATTTAGAGTGAGCAAGCAAGTGGATTTTCCTCTGTTTTGACATTCAGAATTGGGGATCCCTATTTTGACCTCAGAATTTAGATTTCCTTTGGCAACTTAATTTTCACTTATGTCAACTTTCAAGTTTGTTCACAAAATTAATATACCATGAATCACCAACACAAAATTCACAAAACTACAGAGAATCCGTGAAATTAAAAAGGACTAAAAGATTAGGTTAAAAAAGACTTCATGAATTGTCCATTGTGAGCAACCGAATTGAACAAAACCATAACGACTGACCCACTAATTCCTATTATCAAAACCCAGATATAATCAAACATTCGAACTCTTTTTTGTATGTAAATCTTCGAGCCCACATTCGTCTATGATTTGAAAAACAAGTCATTTTTTTCCTCCTCAAACAAGTTGATCTGCACAACCAAGGCATTCTTTGCCTAAGTGTAGTAACTTCTCCTCAACTAACTTTTCAAATTTTTATACAAAAATATTTTAAAATCAATTTTAATATTGTCAAACATGTCCTTACAAATATAAATTATTTATATTTTGATTTTTCTTGCAAATTCATTTTATAATGAGGTTGTTGTTTATAATGAATAGTGGGTTAGTCCTACTAATGTTCTTGTAATGGATACTTGAGCTTATGTAAACTATGAAAGGAACCATAATGCTTGAGCAAATACGTATTGTGATATGAACTGATCATAATATGTGAACAAAAATTTGTATTGGAGTTTGCTGGTATTCAGATGAGGGGATAAACCTTGTTATGAAAGGGATTATGGAACTTGCGCAAAACTCAGAGAGATTAGATATAAAATTTATTAATGTCAATGTTAGAGAAGGTGTTGGTGGCCTCCGGAGAAGTGCAGGAGAAGGAAGTAGCAAAGGTTATAATACAAGAAAGATGAATATGACCTAAGAGTTTTAATATATGAATGAGAAAAGTGTAACTAAAATTAATTTATCTTCTGTTCTAAAAGTTTTGAATTAAATTTTATGTTCGCGATTTAGATAATGGATGAGGAGATTGAGTTTGGGACTTTTGTAGATTGTGAAGAAAATATGGATGCGAGGAGTGGAAGTACTTCTAATGAGCATCCTTCTCCGACACCTATTGCTAATGTCAGTGTGTCTGAGAATGAGGATGAGGGCAATAGTTCTAAAAGGGCAAGAAAAGTCACTTCATATGTTTGGAATTATTTGAAGAGAAAGCAGCATGTAATAGTTGTGGGGAAGAGTTTAAGGTTGGTGCATCATCTAGTGAAAATAATTATGGGACTTCTCATTTGCTACGTCACGTCCAAAATTGTAAACATATTAATATGAAGTTTTCAAATCCACTTCAAATGCTTCTTGATCATGAATAAAAAGTAAGGGCATCTAAATATAATCATAAGTTGTCAAGTGATATACTTGCTCGAGCTATAATTAAGCATGATTTGCCTTTCTCTTTTGTTGAATATGATTTGATTAGAGCTTGGGCTAAATCATTAAATCCAAATGCTACAATTATTTCTAGAAATACAATTGTTTCTGATGTCCGTGAAATTCATACTAAAGAAAAGGAAAAGCTTAAACAATTGATGAATTAAATCCCAAATAGGATTTGTTTGACTTCTGATTTGTGGACAGCTTCTACTTTTAAGGATTTATCCATTTGACTGCTCACTTTGTGGATGATAATTGGAAATTATGCAGAAAGATACTTTGTTTTACTCGTATGCCTCTTCCACATATTGTTGAAGAATTGGCTTATACTCTCTTTAATAGTTTGAAAGGTTGGGGAATTGAGAAAAAGGTTTTCTCTATGACTTTGGATAATGCTTCTGCTAATGATTGTATGCAAAATATTCTGAAAAGTCATCTTTGCTTGCATAATGGTTTGCTTTGTAATGGTGAATTTTTTCATGTACGTTGTTGGGCACATGTTTTAAATCTCATTGTTAAAGAAGGTTTGAAAGTGGCTGATGATGCTTTATTGAGAATTACAGAGAGTGTGAAATATGTATAGGGATCAGATGGAAGAATGAAAAAGTTTAAAGAATGTGTTCAACAAGTTGAGATTGATGTGTGTTGGGTTGAGGTTAGATGTCGCAACTAGGTGGAATTCAACATACTTGATGATTGCAAATGCTATTAAATATGAGAAAATTTTTTAAGCACTTGACATTGTTGATAGAGGATATAAATATTGTCCAAGTGAAGAGGAATGGAGATGAGGAAAGATAATTGGTAATGTTTTGAAACCCTTCCATGAGATTACAAATTTGATATTAGGTACATCTTATTCCACTTCTAACTTGTACTTTTTGCAAGTTTTGAAAATTGAAGTTATGATATTTGCATATTTGAATAGTAAGGCTTAAAAAATGAGGTCAAAATTTAATAAGTATTGGGTAGATTATAGTCAAGTATTAGCATTTTGGGCTATTCTTGATCCAAGATTCAAGCGTGAATTTGTGAATTTTTGCTATGAGAAGAATGATCCCCCTTTTCCTTTTTGATGAAAAGATAGAAACATTGATGATTAATTTGAAAAACCTTTTTCAAGAATATATGTTTACAAGTGAAGCATCTTCATCAAGTCATTTGTCATCTGATGTTTCTAGACAATGCAAAGGAGAACTGATAATCAAGATGCAGCTGAAAAACTATTTGAAGTAAGTTTTGTTCTCTTTTATATTTCTTTCTATCTAATTTTTATTTAATCTATTGTAAGAGTTTATCTCGATACCTCAACCAATTTCTATTACTGAAAAATTTGAATTAGATCGTTATTTAGGGGGGCCCAATCTTAATTATAAAATTTTTCGATCTATGGATGTTCTTAATTATTAGAATTACAACGTGGCTAGTTTTCCTAACCTTTCTATCATGGCAAGAGACGTTTTGAGCATTCCTATTACTACTGTGGCATTGGAATCAACATTTAGTATTGGTAAGCATGTTCTCACCAAGTATAGGTGATGCAGGCTGGCTCGAGCTCGCAACCGGTTCAAATTTGGCCAACCGACTGAAAATGACCCAATGGACAAAACCCATAGCTTAGCTATGGTTTAAGACAGTTTTGGACCATCTGGGATAGTTTGGATGGACTTTTGGACTTTTTTATGTTCTAGGGTATTTTCGTAAATTTGTTTTTAATTTCCAAATCGGATTAGGATTCTATTTATTAATTCCAATTAGGATTCTCTTTAATAATTCCAATTAGGATTCTTTTATTAATTCTGATTAGGATTAGGGTAGATTTTAAGTTATAAATATCTCAATTTTTATCTAGTTTCAGGGAGCTTGTTGATAATTGCCGACTTTTGTCGTTAAACAGAACACTAGATAATTTAAGTAAAATTTCCAGCTTTTCTTTCTGTTAAGCCATTTTTTTTATATTGTTCTTGCATCAGTTGGTATTAGAGCACAAGTTACTTGAATTAATGGCCGAACAGATTCGTGCTGGTGGTCGTGGACGGCGTTGTACTGTAAAGGACGTGGAGTCGTTCTTGAAGAAGACGAACAGCCTCGTCAACGAGACCTGCGTGACATCGAAAACGAAAACGCAAAACAAAGAATTCGGATCCAGTACTTTGGAGCCACAACTGGCAGAGGCTAGGTTGGATGTTCAGTCCGAAGCAGGGGCGGAATCAAAGATTAAGGCTGAAGATGAGGGGGAAGACGTCAATCGGTTTGGCAGACAATCTTCTTTCCATAATTTTCGTATGAAAATCAAGATTCCAGTTTCTGAGGTAATAGTTAGCCAAAAAACCAGAGAAGTCGCTGGAATGATTCTAGAATAGTCATCGGAGGGACAAACAATTCGCCGGAGAATGCCAAGGCTAGACTGATGCTGGCTAGGCCACGGTCAGCAGGTAGTTGCAGCAAGGGCAACGCCTTGTCAGGCTGGAGACGAATCATATTCCGGGAGGATGATGCAGGCTGGCCTGAGCTCAGAATGGGCTCAAATTTGCTTGAGTGACTAGAAACGGCCCAATGGACAAAACCCATAACTTTGATATGGCTTAAGATAGTTTTGGGTCATCCAGGATCGTTTTGATGGACTTTTGGGCTTTTTTATGTTCTAGGGGTATTTTCGTGATTTTTTTAAAAAAAATTTCCGAATCGAATTGGGATTCTTTTTATTAATTCCTATTAAGATTCTTTCTAATAATTTTGATTAGGATTCTTTTATCAATTCCGATTAGGATTATGGTAGATTTTAGGTTATAAATATCTGAACTTTTATCTAGTTTCAGGGAGCTTGTTGAATTCGATAATTTTCGACTTTTGTGGTTAAACAGAAAATTAAATATTTTTCGTAAAATTTCTAACTTTTCTTTCTGTTTAGCCATTTTTCAATATTGTTCTCACATCAATAGGAGTTCTCTTCTTCATGAGCATGTCCAAATGCTTGTTTGCACAAAGAATTGACTACATGGATTTACTCTAGCTCCCAATGGCATAATTTCAATATCTTTAATCTTTATTCTTTTAAGTTTATTTTGAATTAATTTATTTGTTCTCTTTTTTTTTGTGTAGATGGTGTTGATGATTCTAACCTTGAGGTTCCATTGCTTTCAACAAAAGATTCAGATACTACAATTATTGAAGATATTGAATCTCGATTGAGGAATTTGTAATCCATAAAGTCTTGTTAAACTTGAACTTAGAAATGTGCTACTTGGAAACTTGAACTTGAATTCTTGTCTAATTCTTATATTAGTTAAATTTAGAGACTTGAAGTCTTGATGAATTTGAACTTCGAAATTTGCTACTTAAAACCTTGAACTTGAATTCTTTTATTATTTTGATGGAATATGGACTTTGACATTTGTTGAAAATACAGGAACTTTTCTTGATATAATTTGTATAATATGAATGTAATTTTATTATTGATAGTTTTTAACCCTTTTTTTTTAAAAAAATAACTATAGAGTGTATATTTTATATTTGCACATATTTTATATTTACACCTTAAAAATATTAAGTGATAAATTAAAGTATTTTAAAAAATACATGGGGGTTATATGACTCCTTTAAAATTGGACCTAAGCCCTATCTGGCTCACTTTGAGTGGACTTATATGAGTTGGGCTGGACTAGATCGGCCCATGTCGATAAGTATACTTAAATTAGGATAAAAGGGAGTGTATGGAAGTAAAGACCTCCGACCAGTAGCTGATAACTTCAATGTTTCAGTAATTGGTAACTCACATATTTTAGGACTGGTAAATTTTTGTCTTTGAAATTTTTATCCTTTAAAATCTAATATAATATGTAATGTCTTTTAAAATTCATAAGAAAAAAAATTACATTGGATTTTTACATTTTTATTTTAATATTGATTAGTATGAAACCCGCACAATGAAAGGAAGGACCATAGTGATCATAGAATTATAATTATAATAATACTAAAAATATATATATATTTTTTGGTTAAAGAAAACACCTTTTATGTATTACATACAAATTAGGATTAAAAAAATAAAAAGCACAATGCTCAGGGAGTCAATAACAATCATTGTATAAAATATAAAATTGTAAAAGTAAAAATAAAAATGTAATTAGGAAAAAGCAACTTAGTGTACCCACCATATGTTCAAATTAATATTTTCTAGAATTAAAAAAAAAAAGAGAGATGCTTCCATGTAATCTTCAAGTACAATTTAGAAAATTTTAATTCTTAAATTCATTATTAGTTAATATAGTTTTTTATTTATTATAATTCAATATAGATTTTTTCAAATTATATTTTATTTTAAGATTACATTTTTGTATAGTTGGATTCTAAAATCTCATTTAGTGTTATGTTCACTTAAATAAGTTGAATGAAGTTTTTTTAAAAAAATAAAAAATAAATAAATGTTATTTATGTGAATATTTTTTATACTAAAAAATATTATTATCACTTTGAATTATCCTTCAATATATAATAAAACTAAAAAAAAAATTCAACTTTATCATCCGCCACCTGTTTGATTTACAAAATTACATTGTATATAAATTTTATGTTTTTCTTCATTACATTTAAAGTATTGTTTAATAATATTTAATAATTATTATTTCACCAAAATAGTGGAATGAACTTTTTTTTTCATTCTTGTAAATTGAATTAGTTTGAATTCTTGAACTACATATATACCATTGCATTATGCAAATAAATTAGTTAAGGATGTGAAACGATTTTTCAATTACCCTTCGGTATTTTTACTTAAATATTTATTAATTGAAAATACAATTATCATTTATTTTATAAATAAATAGGTAAAAAAATATGAAAACACTTTTTTTAGGGGGGAAAAAAACTAATGGTGAATAATTAATGAAGGAATTCCCAAATATAGTCAAATGGGTTGACCCAATTTCATCCCATACCCAAATAGACTTTTTAACAATTTTGGAAAAATAAAAATTACCCAAGAAAAGGGAAATTATGCGCTTACCCTTCATTTTTCAATATCCAAATCGAGACATGCTGCGCAAACCGAGATACAACTCTTCATCTTCACCTTCTCGATGCTTTCTGAACCTTCCCATCTACTTCTTGATTTCTTCCCTGCCATAACTCACTAGCTAACTCAAGCTTTTACTTCCACTCTCATTTTCTTTCCCTCCTTCTTCTTCACTCCCAACCGAAGCGGCCCTCCTTCGCGACATACTCATCACCGCCATAACTCACTGGATAACTCTCCCTTTTTCTTCCACTCTCATTTTCTTTCCCTTCTTCTTCTTCATTTCCTAACCTAAACGGCCCTCCTTCTTCGCGACATACCCGTTGATGACGATCGCCGGCGGTATGACTCCACCTCCCGCCGATCACCTTGTCATCGTCAACACAACATTCCCGGTAGGTTTTCTTCACATTTGAACCTTGATTTTGTATCGAATATGCTAGAATGTTTAAGCTTTGGTAGTTGGCAAAATGTGAAGCTTCGGTATTGACATTGTGTATTTTTTTTGCTTGAAAGTATGATTTTGTTTTAAAATCTTAAAATGCACCGAATGCTTGTGTTGTTTAACTTCGATTTTGTAGTTTCTTGAAAGTATGGATTAACTGTATTGGATCATGCATGGTTATGAGTTTGAATTTTGTGTCTTGAAATGTTTATATTGGGTCTCGAAAAATGTTTATAATGGGTCTCAAAATGTTTATAATGTGTCTAGAAAGGTGTACATTGTGTCTCGAATTGTGTATATTGTGTCTCGAAATGTGTTCATTATGTCTCGAAATTCTTGGTTAACTAATTTAGAAACTGTAGGTCTCGAAATAATATTAGTTGTGACTCAGTACTTTTGGTTGAGTCTCGAAATATTAGGTTGTATATCTAATTATTTTCTTTTGTGCTCTTGAAATATTGATAGGTTGTGTTTGGAAATAATAATATTACTATTATTAATTAATTTGAATGTGATAATTAATTTTTTCAACGTAATAATTTAGAGTTAATGTTTTTTTATAAATAAATGACATTGTACTAATAAATACATTATAATTAATTATATTTAAAATCCTTTTATTCGGTTGTACCTTAATTTATTTAGATTAAGCAATACCAATTTGGGTAATGATTTACAAATTTCTTGAAATAATAAATAAGAGATAGGTGTTCTATTAAAAATAGACTTTAAATTTTAAATAAGATGTAGATGCGAATAACCTTTTTTTCCTTCTTTCTCAATACAATTTTTCTAATTAGCGTTGTGCCTACAGGGAACACACTTACTGTACATGCTAAGTATTTGACCATTAGATATACTGTTGAGGTGTTACAGCTCCATGGGGCACTGCAGTAAAGGACACAAAGAGTGTATTTCAAGACCTGATTGTCACGGCTCCATGTTTCCTTTACTGCATCATCAGTATTCTTACCGATTAAGCTTGTCAAAGAAGCTCATCCTTATTTTGCAAGACTGCTTTTCCTTTTAGCATTAGACATGAAAGTCTCGAGAGAGCTGCTCTTGGCAAATTTCGGATTTACTAGGCGTATTCATGAAAGTGCTTCTTGCTTTATCAATATAGCTTCAACCAACTTAAATTCTTTTTGTTGAAATGAGGAAAATAGTGACCTTATTAGCTCAGGTACTGTCGAATGTTCATAGAGTTCAGTAACTTCTCCCCTAGAAGCCATAAAACTCAGTTTTCAAATCATTAGTGCCTTTCTTCCGTGGGAGGAGTGGATTATAGAATTGAAAATTGAGTTCGATGGATTTTGGGGGAGAAGTTACTGAAATCAATAAACATTCGACAATACCTGAGCTAATAAGGTTACTATTTTCCTCATTTCAACAAAAAGAATTCAAGTTGGTTGAAGCTATATTGATAAAGCGAGAAGCACTTTCATGAATGTGCCTAGTAAATTTGAAATTTGCCGAGAGCATCTCTCTTGAGAATGCACGTTTGATGCTAGAAGGAAAAGTAGTATTTGAAAATAAAGACGGATTCTTTGACAAGCTTGATCGGTAATAATACTGATGATGCAATAGAGGCACTCACATCACTGATGGATCCATTTGTGCGCGCACAAAGGAAACATGAAGTCGTGATAGTCTTCATGGTTTCAGAGACACACTTATCATGTTACATTCCACGCTCAAAACAAAGAATTCTTTGATAAAAAAAATATCCTAGAGGTTGACCACTTGTGTCTCAAAAAAAGTGAGTTTAACTGTTGCCATTGTTCCTTTACTTTAGATATATAGATCCCACCGAACATACCTTTCAGCTCTGACACAATCCTACCATGCCTACAAGGAACACGCTTAGTTCACATGCTAAGTATTCGACCATTACACATACTGTAGACTTGCTAAGGCTCAATAGGGCACTAAAGCATTTTCAGACGGGCCCCTTTGGATACATGGTGGATCTTCCCCATTATCGTGGAGCGCACTATGCTTGGGTTGTCCTGTATATCTTGAGATAGGATGATGCAAGAGTAATATCGAAAAGAATGACTAAACGGAAGAAAAACTACGAAAACACATAAGTTTTCGGAAAAACGACCAAAGTTGAAAATTTTTTAATTAATCAAAAGCTGTTTGTAACTAAGACAAAACGAGATATTTATAACCTAAAATCTACCCTACTCCTATTCAGAATTAATTAAAAGAATCCTACTCGAAATTAATAAAAAGAATCCTAATCAAAATTAATAAAAAGAATCTTAATCGAAATTAATAAAAAGAAGCCTAATCCAATTCGGAAATAACAAAACAAAAAATTATGAAAATACCCCTAAAGGAACAGTGACCCATGATGAACAGTGCCCATGAACAGTGACCCGACATCATTCTCCTCGGCTGGGAAAAGATTCGCCCTCAAATCTGACTCGGCCTTGCCCGCTGCATCATCTTCCTCCGACGTTTACCGATCCACCATTTAGACTGCAAATGATGGAGAACAAGGAATATACATGGCATGAGATAATTCATGGAAGGTCTCATATGAAGATGCTTATGGAATAAAGGGGTTTATGTACAAGAGCTTGTATTTTAAATACAAGGTTGGAAGACCAAGAATGAAGAAAGACTTGTTTGAGA
This sequence comes from Parsonsia alboflavescens, assembly GCA_028571225.1. Taxonomy (NCBI): domain Eukaryota; kingdom Viridiplantae; phylum Streptophyta; class Magnoliopsida; order Gentianales; family Apocynaceae; genus Parsonsia; species Parsonsia alboflavescens. The sequence continues at coordinate 14,576 of JAOXNR010053227.1, forward strand.
TTGAAGATGATATTAATAATGATTGGGAGTTCTTGTACAAAGATCAATATTTCAAGTATAAGCATGGAAGTAT
>JAOXNR010053228.1:0-14647 GCA_028571225.1 Parsonsia alboflavescens
TTTAAATCAATTTGGACCTTATTGCATGTTATGCTAATATGTAAAAAATTACTTATTTAGATTATAGTATTTTACACATTTTCTCAGAAAATGATAGCCTTTTTGGGCATAAATCCCAACAGCAAGATGTTGAAAATGAGACTCTTCTTGAGGAGGTTGAACATATGGAGACCTTCAAGAATGCAATGCAAAGGATTGAAGTAATAATGGAAAAGATGGAGGAACATCGTAGAAGAGAGAGAAAAGAGAAAGAAGAGCATGAGAGAGAAAAAGATCATGAGAGACAAGAAAGGGAGATTGAGAAAGAACATGAAGTGAAAAATGAAAGTGTCATAGAGAGAAAAGAGATGAGTTTCTTTGGGAGGCAAGATTTGAGTAAACAAAAGGAGAACTTTCATGAAAAAGAAAGAGGGAATGAGAGTGCCTTGGTTCTAAAAAAGAGCAAGATGAAGGATTTTATCCCCATTTCTAACAATGAACATTCATTATCTAGTTGTCTTGTTCCTAATTTTCTAAAGGTGTAATTAAGATGAAGGAGGCAAATGACAAAAGGGAGATGAATGATATGTTAAAAGTGGTACATTCTTATCTCTACACTTGGTGATAGTTTGTTGACATTTGAACATGAAAGATTGCTTTCTATGACTAAGTGTGAGTTTAGAGATGCTTATGATGTGCATAAGCAAGGTGCTATAGTGAAATTTCTTGATCATGATGATTTCTTATTTAGAGAAAGCATGTCTTATACTTCTTTGAGTTTAATGACAGCTTTTATGGATTTTGAGTTTGTGAAGGAATCACTTATGAAAGAATATGTCTGTGACTATGTGTTTGATGTGTCAAGACAAGTTATACATGATGAAGTTTATAAGCATGATTATTCTTTGTTAGGTGGAAATGATATATTCATGCATATGGATTCTATATTTGAATTGTTGATACTTGATATTCATGAGAGTTACTTGGAGTCACATTCTTTGGAATTGGGACACTTGAATGTCTTGTTCAAGCATAGCTTTGCGACATACATGAATGAAATTTCAAAGTTTGTCTTGGATGATCGATTATTGTGGATATTTGATATTACCATCCTTGATTCAAGCTTCTATCTTTGTGGTCTCATGTGCTTATTCTTTGTTGATTCTAGGTCATTGATTATCTTGTGTGAAATCTATTTCATTGTTGATGTGAGAAGAAAGTCCAAGCTTATTGAAAGTCATTATTTGTTGGAGATTTGTGAATTTCATGATAATATGCCTTGAGAAGGTGCTTTACATGTTCTTGAGTATTCTAAGCATGATGAATTCTTTGGTTTGTTGAATCTTAAGAGTCATGAAATTGCCTTTGAGAGTACCTATGGTAGTCCTAAGTCCTTAGATATCTAGTTCAAAAAGCATGTTGTAGGACTACATATGAAAAAGAAATCTATGATTGTGGGAGTATATTTGTTGAATTCTTGTGATATGGTATATCAATTTCTCGAAGAGAAATTGATCTTTAGTGAAGGTGATAGACTTGATATTGATGAAATCTATGTGCTCTCTATGTGTTTAGTCTCTATATGACATTTTTGGTGGAACTATTTGATGATTTGGATTATGTTTTGTGCCATGAATAGAGATATGATGAGATTTTGTAAATATTTGACATATCCCTTGTTTTTAGAGAAGCCTAATGATGTCCATCTTGATAATTTGATGAGATTTAGCATATGTGAAGAGTATTTAATTATTCCTTTTATACATATGTTAAATGCCTTTGATGCAGGACATGTACATGATAAGTTAAGGGATTATGTATTGAGTTTATTGTGCTTGTAAGCAAGATTTAGAGAACCTTTATGTCATGGTGTATGGGGCCGTAGACCAATGGGAATTATGTCTTGTGCTTTAAATGATAGAACTTTATTTCTTCGTTGTTCTAAGTGGCTTGTATTCTTTGTATGTGATGATTCTTCTAATGAGCTTATTGAAGGTGAGAAGGAATAAATATCTATCAAAGAAAGACCACCACCTTTAAAGAAGGGTATGGTAAGACATTGTCAAGTTCCAACTTCTATGAAGCAGAACTAGTAGTTAATTGGTAAATATTCTATTGATTCTTCAATCCATGTTAGTGATCATTCTCTTTTCTATGTAGGACTTCAAGATACGCAGTCAAATCCTTTTGAGTTGTGGGGGAATGATGGATATCAAGGAGCTATCAAGACATTTGAGGGGAAGAAAACATTAAGTTGAATTCTAAAGAAGATGGAGTTAGAGCTTCAAGGAGACATGCAATGAATGGATTGAAGATTCATGCATATAAAGACTTATACTTGAAGTATAAGAATAATACTCTGAAGATGAAAGAAGCATTGATCACATTTGCACAAAGGAGGGAAGAGTTGCTTGATTTCCCAACAATTTTTTAAGAACAACCACTAACGGATGAAGAGCAACCAAGGAAGGAATTCAACTTGTGGATAATAGAAGACATCAATGAGGAGTGTACAATCAAGGAACGAGCCCTTGGGAGCTTTGGTAAGCAAGTTGGAGAGCCTTGGAAGGATTGGGAAGAAGTTGGCAAGGTACAAAATGAGCATGGCGCGAAGACGGCACGAACAAGCACCGGATGGCAAGACTGAGCACCATCCGGCGCTCATCATCATCCCATCCGGCACCGGACAACAGCATCAGATGACCATTGGATTTTTTAGTAGCCATCTAGTGCCAGTCATTTTTGGATCAGGCACCAGACACTTCCCTCCCTGTTTTACCTCAATGCAATCTTGACTCTATTTAGATAATTCGACTTGTTTTTAGTGACGTCTCTTTGTGTTTTAAGCTAGTTTAGATGGTTAGACAAGTCTCTAATCATTCTTAGGGCTTCTTAGTGTTGAGACTATAAATAGTCCTTTTGTGTAATAGTTAGACAAAAAACTTATTCTACAAACACATTTCAAACAATCAAGAGAATCCTTTAGGATTAAATACAACTTTTCTTGAGTGTTCATCTAGTGGCTCTTTTAGGGTTCTTAATGAGACTCTATAGATTTTCAATACTTGACTAGAGTAATTGAGTTGAATTGAAGGGATTCAATCCCTTAGATCATATTGTACATTAAGGTCAATGATTCTAGCTTGAACCTCTTGTATGAAGTCTTGGGTTGATCTCAAATTGGGTGTTCTGATTTTGATTGAAGAAGGAAGGGTTCCTTCTCAAATTTGAGATCACGTCAACAATGTTTCTTTTTTTCTTCTATGAATCTTCCCTTCATTGAACTCCCCCATGAATGTCATCCGTGATGATTCCATTAATTATATGATTGATCCTTGGAATCCATCATTCCACCCTCACCTCCAGAGGATTCGTCCTGGAATCTCCAAATCCTACATTAAGAAGAGAATTGTCGCTAACTTTTATTGAATCATCAAGACCATACTTACCAAAGAATTCAATGCTCTCAAAAGTTCAAACAAAGTTATCCTTCATAGAAGTTACAACTTGATTATGCTTTACCATCCCCTTCATTAAAGGTGGTGGTCTCTTCTTGATTGATATATATCCCTTCTCCATTACAAGAAGCTCATTAGAAGAAAGTACAGAGACAAGGAATACTCTCCAATTAAGGTAACAAAGAAACAACATTCTATCATTCAAAGCACTAACCATGAATCCCAAAGCTTGATTGACGCAGAGCTAGCCCACGAAGATATTCAGGAGGGCCCACGCAGGTCCAAGAGGCTGCAGGAGAAGTTTCAAGGCAATCGGAGTTGATCGAAAAAGTTTTTGGGGTCGAATTGGAAAAACTGAAAAGTTGTGAGAGCGTCAGAATGGGCTCAAATTTGACGGGTCGATCCGGGACGGTCCAATGAGCAATACTCACTGCTATGTTGTGCCCAAGGCCCTTTTTTGGCCATCCGGGGTCATCTGGATGGACTTTTGGGCGTTTGTCCAGTTTTCTGTAATTTTAGAAACTTTTGGGGTCTTTTCATAATTTTTCTTACTTTCGGTTTAGGGTTTATTTATTGCCGTTTTTGTAAGATTGTCGGCAGACTTTGATGTTTTTGAAGCTTTGAGTTTTTCTTTCAATAAAATTCGATTATCATAGTGTCTCAAGAATATTGTCGTTTTATTCTTGAATGGCCCTTTCCTGTAATAAGACTTTCGAGTGAAGTTGATTACAGTTGAGGTTCTACTTTTCCCACCATAGTTTCCGTTTTGCGTCATTGATGTTCTCATAAAGCGTGATATAGAAGAACTTCACCTCTTGAATTCATGCACAATAAGCTCACAAAACAATTATTTAACATAGCATATACATAGCCTCCATCCAAAAAATCAAACGCATGTATAAAATAAAGAAGAAAATCCCTTATGCATATGATAGAACTCATTAAATCTTTAAGATGGATAAACATTATGATCTTCTAAAAACATTGGATTTTTCATAAACCTAAACAAATCTTTATTGTTGGCACAAAACATAGTATGTATCATCGTAGAATTCCACCAAATAAAGATAAAACTTATTGCATTCATGTTGTTGCAAAGATCATGAAGCTTTACAACTTCAACTAACATAAACTTCTCAATATGACATGACTTATCACAACTTCTCAACAAGCAATTATTCTCAAAAATCCTAGACTCCCTCCTCGTAGGAATCACAATGAAGTACATCTCAAATAAGATATATAATAATTGAGAATCAGTAATGAGTATGTACATTTGGCCACAAAGATATAAATTGTTATCAAGGATTGCAACATCAAAGATCCACAAAATCCAATCATTTAGAACAAACATTGTGAGTCTATTCAAATACGGTCCAAAGATTCTCCCACTCAAGCACTTCAAGCAATTCAATTCATGAGAATATAACTCTAAGCTATTTTTATGAAGATCAATGGTTAACAATTATACATAGAATTCATAGGTATAATCAAATTATCTCTGCCTTGCAAGGAATCAACATGCTCAAAGAATTCAATATACTCAACTTGTGTTCCAATATTAAGCGCAATGTCACAAGTATGAACTTTATCAAAAGATTCCCTAACAAGACCAATATCTAGCATCTCATTCAAAAAGCTCTTAGAGATATACAAAGTATTTCCACTAGTCACGAAATGTTTAGGCTTTAGAATTAACAAGAACACCTTGTTTTCATAAATCTTTAGCATTTCCATAGTCATATTTGATCAAAGACAACATTCTTTCATGCTTGAAATGTATCAATTTATCACCAAGTGTGGGTATAAGAATATACCAACTTAGTATAGGATTCATCTCCATGTTGTTCTTGCCTTCCATCCTTCATCTTGAGAAGGCCCTCAAATTCCTGAAATTTAAGCACAAGAGCACCAGACAATGAATGGTCAATGTTAGAAATGGGTGTAGAAATCAAAGCCTCTTTGTATGTCCTCACCAAACCACTTTTATTCTCTCTTTCTTTCACAAATAAGCTCTTTTTTTCTTCACTCAAATCTTTCCAATCAATGACACTCATTTCTTTTTTAGTCTCAATTTTGTTTTCTCTCTCATTTTCTTTTCTCTCATAATCCTTTTCTCTCTCAAGATCTCCTTTTTTTTTCTCTCTTCTTCTTTCCTCACAATTGAAGTCTCTTCTTTCCTACCATACAATTCCTTCTTTCCATAGAACTCATCCATTTTTCTTTTGAACCCCATTTGTTCCCTTTGGATGACTTGAGGTAACAATGAGATAAGATGAACCTTTTTTCTATCCTTCTTGAAGACATACTTTCTCTTGAGGGTATCTAGTGTAGCTCCTCTTTTAACTATCCATGGATGTCCCAACAACAAATGCCCTTCCTTCATAGGTATCACGTCAAACAACACTTCATCTTCAAATTCCCCAATTGACAATGGAACAATAATTTGCCCTCAATCTTATCCATCCCTTGAAGCTTGTAAGGATTTTGATGGTTCAAGTATTGAGTCCCAACCTATTAACCACATATTGACTTACCATGTTTACACTCCTTTCGCCATTGATCACCATGTAACATGGTCTCTCATAGATCATACACCTCACAAGAAATGTAATTTCTCCTTGGTTGTCCCCTTCATGAAGTATCATATGTTCTTCAACCTTCTTCACTTCACTAGGAGTCTCTTGAATTTCCACCCTTTCAACAACTTCTTCCACTTCATTAGGAGTTTCATGGACTTGTTCCCTTGAGGTCTATTTTCATCTTTCCCTTCACCTGTGGTTGTGGCATTTTACCTTCTGAATTCAAATCTCTCCCAAGTTGGGCATTGTCATACACTATGCCCATGTTCCTTGCATATGAAACATTTGTGGTCTTCATTTGTAGAAGGCTGTGCTAGTCTTTTCCCCATATCACCTAGCCTGGCTTCCACCTCTTACTCCTTGTTAATGGATTTATCTTCATTTGAACAAGCAACTTGCACCATAGATGTTGAAGAATTTCCATAAGTTGAGCTTTCATAAGATTTCCCATATGTTGACTTGCTCTTCTTCAAGTGTCTTTCAACTTTGATGGAAATGTGAACCATATCCTCAAGATAATCGAAGTAGTATGGTTCAACTAATTCCCAAATATCTTCATTCAAGCCATTGAGAAATCTAGTCATTTTATCTTCTTCATACTCCACTATGTTAGCGCTCTCCAAAGCAATCTTCAACTCTTCATGGTACTCTTTCACACTCTTGGAGCCTTGAGTAACATTCTTGTAGTAGAGTTTTGGTGCATGACTTTCCCTCATAATCTTCTTCAATTCTTCCCATGTAGTAATATGTGTTTTATTCCATATTCTTATATATTTCACCTTTTGTTCCTACCAAGCTAAGGCATAACTTTGAAAACTTTCAACAACCAACTCCATCTTTTCCTCCTCCAAGTAGTCTTCTTTATGAAGCACAAGTTCTAACTCTCTTTCCCAAACAAGGTAAGCTTTTGAATCATCCCAACCATAGAAATGTGGTATGGTCCTTTTGTTGCTCCTAACATCTCTTTCATTGCCACATTTCCTCTCATATCTCCTTGACCTCTCCTCATGGCCACAGTCATATGAGTCTTCATGGTAGTACTTTTTCTGTTCATGTCTCCCTTTAGATGGCTTCATTTATTGACTCTTTCTTCCAACTCCTCCATTTGGAACATACTCCTTTGAAGAACAAGGATGTGATGTCTCCCAATTTCCTCCATAATAAGATTCTTGAGATGATGATTTAGCCATAATGTACCTATAAAAGAAAACATGAAAAACAATGGAATATATACATATAATCACTTTGTCTTCGTGTATGTCACTCAATTGAGGATTTTATCCGCTTAAATGATCTCACCCCTTTCTCCTTTTACCTCTCTAAACTCTTCTTGAGGTTCTTAATCAACTCAAATTGGGCTCAAGCATAAGAATGTAAAATATCCACACAACTTAATCAAATAGTCAATTATGATCAACAAATAAGAACCAAAGAGTCATGAATTTCAAAGAGTGAGGTCAATCAACACAAGACAAATGATCAAAGACTTAGAATTCAAAGAAAATAGAGAATTTTCATTTCACCAAACACTTTGAGGACAAGGATTTGTTATCCAAATTTTAGCAAATTTCAATGATTTAAAGTGCCTCAATAACAAGTTTTGAGTAGGCAAATAGGGAATTCAACATAATTGGTCACAATTCAATCTCTACCCTTCAATTTGATCAACTTCTCAACTAGAATTCAACTCACAATAACAAGATCGACATCATTTCGAATTTTTGTTACCTTTTTTTTATGGGATTTTAGAATTTCTTGTAATGGAGATCTTTGATCTCTCTCACTCCCTCTTTTTTTGAATTTTTCTTTTTTGTAGAGATGAAGAAGAAGTAGAATCACCAAAACAAATTGAATTGGCCCTTGTTTCTGGCCTCAGGCACAATTCACACAATCACAATGGATCACAAGAGAAGAAGTAGGATTCATGTAAAAGAACAAACACCAAACATTCATAGATAATAGATTTTCAAAGAAACAAATAAGATTTACATATACACTAAACAAAGAAAGCAATTAAAGATAGACAAGCCTTGTGATGAAAACCTAAGCTCTGATACTAAAATATGATGTGATTTTAAGTTGAAGTTTCTCAGTATCTTAGCCCAACTCTTGATCCATCAAAAATTGGCTCAAATTCTCAGGACTCATCAAGTTGTTCAAGCTTAGAAGTTTGATTAACCACTTGTTAGTGCTAACAATCAACAAACCTAATCAATTTTGTAGACAATTTCAATTGCTAAGACAAGTAATTGAAAATCCTTTTCAAGTATCTCAAGAACCCTTGAAAAATTCTTGAAGAAACCCACTCAAAGATCAAGTTTGATCTAAGAAATAAAAGTCACTCATTGTAATTATTGTTTGTAGAAATGTTGGTTGTTTAACTATTACAAAGAGACTATTTATAGTCTAAGATGTAAGAAGCCCTAATCTATGTCTTACATTGGTCAAAAGAAATTAATAACCATTTACAATAGCTTAAAGGACCAAGAAAAGTCAATAAAAATCAAGTCAAACCGTCCAAAATGAGTGAAGATCGCATTAGGACCAAAGTTGAAAAGTTGAGGGACTAATTCTAGACATTCAGCCAGCCCTGACTTGCGCCAGTTGTTGCATTGGTTAGGACTTATTCTTTAGGCCATTTTCTGTAGAAATCTACTGGTTATCACCGGCTTGGTTATGACCTTGACCGGTATCGGTTTGGGGTGCGCTGCTTGTTTCTCTTCTCCATCAACCATCTTTGATTTTTCTTCTTGTTTCACCCCTTTCTTTGGTGCTTCACTTCGTGGCTTCTTCCACGTCCTTGATGTTTTTTCAGGCCTCTTTTAATCATGTTCTCAAGCATAAACTTGAAGTACAAATCCTTGTAGAAGAACATACAAACATTGCCAAGATCATCTCCAAAGAGGACCATAAACTCTTCAATCCTTTGAGCAACGAATACTTCTTTGATTCTTGAGCTTTCAATCTTCATTCTTGTATTTGAAATACAAGTCTTTATACTTAATCTTCAAGTCAACATTTGGTTCATTCATAACAAAGTAATGACTTGAAACCTTTCTTAATCTCTCAAGCTTGGAATGAAGGTCTTTATAAGCAACTTTTCTTATATGAATCTTCCCTTCATTGAACTCCTCCATGAATGTCTTCCTTGATGATTCCATTGATGATATGATTGATCCTTGGTATCCATCAGCCATAACTAGTTAAGGAAATTCTTGAGGTGCAATTCAATGTCAACAACCTAGACATTCCTATTTGGAAAGCATCCAGCAATGGCTTATTCAATACAACTTGGAACTCCATCGGAGCTAGTAGAAACAAAATCCCTTACTTCTTGATATGGCATCCCAATGTGTCTCCCACTGTGTCCATCTTGTAGTGGAGACTCCTTAACAACTAGCTCCCAATAGATGACAAAATGCAACATAAAGGTTTCCATCTTGCCGTCAAATATCTTTGTTGCAATCATATTGAAAACATACTTCATGTCTTCTGGAAATGTCCTATTTCCTTGGAGGTGGGGAATCACTTTGGTCCTCTATTTCATGTCCCCATTCCACAAACTGATTTCATAGCTATCATTCTTTACACTTGGGAAACTTCCTCAAGCCATGTTGAAAGAATTATGGGTCGCCAAGATGGGATATGTCCCTTAGTGAGAACAACTTCCAAGATGGGATGTGTCCCTGAAGACAACTTCTTTCAGAAAATTGAAAGAAAAAAAAACCCCCAAGTACAAGATTCTCTTTATCAATCATCTCCTCTCAAGACATTGATTCTCAGTAGCTTGCAAAAGGGGCTTATAATTGTGATATACTTTTTTGATCAGTGATTCAACTTTAATCTTGGGCATGTCTTTTGCAAATGTTTATTATTGGAATTTGTTTCTATATCTTAGAGGATAAAGTATTCTCCATTGGAATTAAAGCGTTTGTTATTGTCTCCGTATCATCTGTTCCTGTTTACTAATGTTATGATACTATTTGTGGCCCGTTTTTTCAATTTTCGTGTATACTGTTCATAGGCCATAAATCTTGATTTACAGGCCAAATTGATTGCTAGCGCATTCTCTAGTGTTTTGTGCCGCAATATTGTTGCACCATGGTACTTTGCTAAAATACTCCCTTACTGTATTTCCCTTTCTACCTCCTGTCGAATTGTCCGCCATATGTGATCTTGCAAGTGGAATCATTGATTTTGCAGTTGTAAATAGAACCATCACATAAGGGACTTGTTGAAGGACTTCATAAATTGTATTTGTCATCAATACATGCTACCATTTCTTCAGAAAAAGATGTGAAGAAATATTGTAGAATAGTACTAATTAATCATAGCAGAGATGATGACAAGAGGAAAGGATAAGGCCATATAAATAAATATATATATATATATATATACACATATATATATGTACGTATATATAAGTATATACTAGAGCAGGATGGTTTTGGAAATTAAAACAATTTGACGAAAGTTTCCACGAAACTACTGAGATGTTGAAGTGAATATAATCTCTGGTTCTTGAATCTTTAGTTAGTAATTCCTTGTTTTTCCTCTGCCATTTTAGTCAAGATCCAAACATTACAAGGATTTTTTTTCTGTTATATATAAATGCATATATATTTAACTCTCAACAAGATTCTTGTTTTAAGTTTATTCATGTGAAAGCTTTTACTATTGAAAAAATGGATTGCTGAAATACTCTCTCTTAGATGTTATTTTTTTATTTTTATATATATATATATTTATAAAAAAAAATATAGAATAAGTTAAAATTGCTATGTGTTTGCTCAATTGGTTCAGTACCTTCGGGTGGTCTATACGGTATTATGCTAGGTCCCATCGAATCGTTTTAGATATGTTCAAATTGGAATATTTTTTTTTATAAACATTGGATTATGTACAATCCTCTATGGTTCTGCATTTGTTGCAGGAACAATGGGACAAAGGATGTGCTATCCTGCATTCCCAAGAACGTATGAAGAAAGATTGGGTCTTTCGACTTGATAAATGGGTGTTGGTGTAAATTGAATACATATTGGCAGAAATCTAAGTGATATCCGAGGAATAATATTTTGGGGGTCAAAGATGTAATTGCCTAAAGAATTGATTGAGTTATTCCCCGTTTATGAGAAGCTTATGAAAACCTGATGTTGCTTCTTTTCATTCTTATGTAAATATTCCCTTTTTATGTGAATAATCATGTTAGTAGTATCCATTGTTGTTGGATTATCTTATGTATATATTTGTGATAAATTTGATTATTATTGCTTATGGCATAATTCTACTTGATTAAGTCTTATTAGTGTAATGAATAGTGGGGAGTTCTAAAGGGTTTTAGTAACTTTAAGAGAACTTAATTTTTCTAAAAAATAATTATATATAATGATAATTTCAAGTGGGGATTTCAGATGATGATTGGGAAGTTAGTGAATTTTCAAATTTGAAACCCGAAGTGAAATTATTTATTAACATAATTAGAATATGTAAAATAGATGCATAAATGATAGGCGTTAATGAATTGTGCTTATGCTTCTAATGTGTTCAGAAGAAATGGCTTCAACTTCTAAGAACATTGTGGCTGAATTGAACAAGGAGACAAGCTTAATGGTGTCAATTATGAGATTTGAAATATGAAAATCCAATATGTGCTAGAAGAGCAAGAGGCTCTTGAAGCTCTTAACCTTGTTATGAAAGAGCTTGAAGATGGAACCATAGCACAACATATAAGAGATAAGGATGCATTTGCCACATGGAAAAAGAAGAACTCGCTAGCTCCCATCACGTTCCTGAGTAGCATGGAAAATGATGTTGTGCGAGAGTTCAGGCATTCTGAAAATGCCAAAGAGATGTTTGATGCACTGGTAGCAAGATTTGGCCATACTTCTGTAGTCAAGCTGAGATAGCTCACTATCAAGTTTGACTCGTACAAGAAGCCTAAAGGTCAGTCCATGAAACAACACTTGAGAAAAATGTCAAACATGATCAATGAGTTAAAGGATGCTGGCAATGTTCTGACTACCGAACAACAAGTGCAAACAGTGTTCCGTTCCTTGACTCAGAGTTGGAAGCATATGAAGTTGCACCTGACACACAATGAGAACATCATATCCTTTAAGGTTGCAATGTGCCACCTAGAGCTAAAGGAGGACAGCCTCTTGGCGGACAAACCAGTAATTGATATTTACTGTGTAGGTTCTAGCTCGCATGGGGCTTCGGGCTCTAAGTGCAAACATCATTATTTATTCTGAAAGTGGAAAGGCAAGAGAGCGGGTTCTTTAGGGAAGAAACCAAGAGTTTATCAACGTGAAAGAGGAAAGAGTCCTTAGGAGAAAAAAATGTCAAGGCTGAAGTGCTACAACTGTAGCGAGAAAGGCCACTTTGCTTGCGATTGTTGTGAACCAAAGAGGGTAAACATCTCTTGTATTCTTGAAAACTTTGCTTGTGTAGCAAGTTCTATATTTTTAACTAAATCTAATCTTTTATAGACCATAGATTCAGGAGGAACAGACCAAGTAGCGAAACATAAAGAAGCCTTTGTAGAATTCCAACGAGTTCCAACGGGAACTAAGTGGACTTTTGTAGGGAACAACTCTAGAACTGAAGTTAGAGGAATTGACACTTGCCAGTTGATTATGCATGGTGGACGTATTTCGTTCCTAAATGATGTATTATACTCTCCGAAAATCTGTCGAAATTCAGTGTCTGTTTTAGTGTTGGTTCAACTTGGTTTTAATTTGAATTTCCATAACAATGTTGTGGACTTGTATGTAGGTACGAGTTATTATGGCTGTGGTCATTTTATAGATGGTTTTATTATATTGGATGTTGATTCTGTTAATGTTAATGTTTATTATTCCCACTTCACGTCTTCTACTTTATGTGATAATGATGTGAATGTATGGAATGCTAGACTTGGTCACATAGGTCAACTAAGAATGCATAGATTGGCCAAAGAGGGCTTATTGGGCAATATAGAAAAAGTCTATTTGCCTACTTGCGAGTATTGTCTAACGGGGAAAACAACAAGAAAACCATTTGAAAAATTAACAAGAGCTGAATTTCCTTTGTAGTTAATCCATTCTGACATTTGTGGTCCAATGAATGTGAGGGCAAGACATGGGGCTGTTTATTTCATCACATTTATTAATGACTATATTCAATTCGGAGATGTCTATTTGATTTCTCATAAGTCTGAGGCTCTTAGTTTCTTCAAAAAATTTATGAGCTTCGTAGAAAATCAATTAGATAAGAAAATAAAAGGATTGAGATCCGATCGTGGCCGAGAATATCTATCTGATGAGTTTAGAAATTTGTGTGATGAAAAAGAAATTGAAAGATAATTATCTATTAATTATACTCCTCAACAAAATGGTGTTGCAGAAACGAGAAACGGAACCTTTTTAGAAATGGTTAGGTCCATGATGACACAAGCTAACTTACCTATCACTTTTTGGGGTGATGCTTTGTTAACTGCTACATATGTATTTAATCAAGAGCCTTCTAAATCAATTGTTTCCACTCCGTATGAGTTATGGTGATTCAATCGGAACACAGAACCTGAAGGTTTGTTCTTGTTCAGAAACGTGCAAAACAAGAAACGAAAATAAAGAAACCTGATTCAATCTTCCCTCTAATCAAACTTTAACGCAAATAGTTAGAAGACGAAAATTAAATCAAGCGAAGAACGAATTTTCGAAGTAGTTGAAAATCGAATAAGCCAAAAAGGTGGCAACTTTTTAATTCATCAAAAAAACTGCGGAAAACAATTCTTAAAGCCAAAACAAACACTAACCCTAATTGGAAACAAAAAGTAAAGAAATTGCTAAAATACCCCTAGAAAACAGTAAATTATGAAACTGTCTCTTAAAACTGCAAAATTATGACAATGCCACTGAAAAAAGAAAATTGCCCAAAACTCCATCCAAAAGACTTCGGATGGCTGAAAAATGCCTTGCTTCACAGCATAGAGGTGTCTTTGGTTCATTGGGATTTTCCAGGTCACCCAGTTAGATTTGAGCCCAATCCGAGCTCATTTCAATCACCTCGAGAATCATGCTTGGCATCAGCTCACATCCTCTTCTTCAAACCTCTGAACATCATGGAGCTGATTGTGGAACCGAAACTTGCTGAACCGATACCTGCCCCGCATCCGAACCACCTTGATCAGCAATCAGCTCTGCATCAGACTCCCCTTCTTGAGTGGAGCTTGTCCTCATGCTAGGATTATCACCATGAAAAACGTGAGATGCTGAACAATAAAACCATTGGAAATACGGAACTCGTTCGGTAATTCAACTTGGTAAGCATTGACATCAAGTTTCTCCAGTTTCTCCAAGATTTGGCATGGGCCAACCTTCCAGTCTTTGAGCTTATGATACTCACCAGTAGGATATCGTTCTTTGGATAGAGCGACCCACACCGGATCATCTACCTCAAACTGGATATCTCGCCTAGACAGATCCGCATGCAACTTGTACTGAGCATAAGCTTCCTCCAAGTTTGCTTTGACAGTTGCATGAATGGACTATAGATCAACTAGGCAATCCTTCACCTTCCTTGGAGCCGAACCATGATCAGGAATAGCAAGGTCGAGAGGACCTCTCGGATTTCGCCCCAAAACAATCT
>JAOXNR010053229.1:0-14643 GCA_028571225.1 Parsonsia alboflavescens
AAACTAGATTTACCAAAGGAAGCTCAAATACATTTGGTATTTTATGTCTCAATTCTTAAAAAACAAGTGGGAACTACGGTTGCAGTACAACCATATCTTCCTAAAGTTGAGGTTGATGGTGAAATTTTAATTCCATATCTAGTCGCGCTACTTTGAATAGCGAAGTAAGGAAAAAAAGCATGAGGTTCTAATCCAATGCCTTGTGTTATCTCCAATAGAAACTACTTGAGAGTAATTCAAATCCATCAAGATCAAGTTCCCAAATATCACTAGTCTTCAAACTACTATATAAAAAAGTTTCAAATTTTGATAAGATTATTTCAACAAATCTTTGGACTAACTAAAGCAAACTGGCATTATGGCTTCTGAGCCAAAACATAGACTTAATGGTGTTTCTCTAGTGGCCTTTTTCGGGGAGTGGTTCTGTATGCCCATAAGATGCTTGGAATTTTGTCTGACCAAGAATTCTGTTGGCCTTCCTCCTCGACCCCAGTAAGCCTTTTCTTCAGCCCTTCTAGAATGGTTCTGTTTGTCACTTCGGCCAACCCATTTGCCTACGGGTGAGCAACAGAGGTCAATCTCTATTCTATGTTCAGGTTTCCACAGAAAGCCTTGAATGGGTTGCCGATGAGCTGTCTTTCATTGTCCTAGATTGTAGCTCAGAATCTCGAACCTACAAACAATGTTTCTCCAGACGAAGGATTGTACCTTAGGTGAGGAAATAACTGCCATTGGTTCGGCTTCCACCTATCTGGTGAAATACTCTACCGCAACAATCAGGAATTAGACAACCCCCAGACCTTTCGGGAAAGGTCCTAGTATTTCGATACCTCAGATATTGAAAGGTATCGAAGTGTTGATGGACGTGTACTTTGCCGATGGTACATGTGACTTGTTTCCATGAAGCTAACATGCATTTTTGAACGATGCCTTCAATGTCCAAAACCATCATAGGCCAATAATAATCAGTCCTTAGAATTTTATTAGCTACTGTTTTTGCTCTTATGTGAGATCCACATATTCCACTACGTCCCTCTTCAATGACATACTCTCCTTCTCCCTTGCTTAAGCATTTGAGTAGCGACCATGTATATGACCTTCTGTACACCTCGTCATCTCCTATCAGAACATAACAATGTGCCCACTACCATATTTGGAACATAATGAGGTGCCCATCTCCTCTGGTCGAAACCTCTTCCGTGGCTCAGGGTTTCCTATAATTCTGTCATAGGCGGGCCCCTTCAGCCTGTGATCTCTTGGATTGTGACCTTTCGGCCTGAGCTCTTCTCATCTCCTGGCATCCTAAGTTGGGTTGGAGGTCAAGGTTGATCGGCTTGTGTGCTGCTCCTTTGGTCTCGAGGCAGTTGGTCTCCCTCAGAGTGGGATAGGAGTTCAGCCTGTTTACACGCCATCTATCTTGACTGATAGTCCTTCTAGAGAGACCACCATGCACTTTAAGAGATCTATTGGAACAGACACCTGACTCGCCCCTGCCCTTGGTGGTCTGGGGTTGGTGCCTTGGTTGCTATGGACAGGGTGTCCTTGTCTACTAATTTCGGGCTCGATTGGAGGGTTTGCCGGGACCCTCCTGGAAAGCCCAGACCTCGATGGTCTTGATTGTTATGGCTGAGGAGTAGATCCGAGGTTGTTATTATCAGCCTCCATTGGGGCTGGATCCTCCGTTACAGATTCCCTAGTGTGTAATTGCTTCCTGCCAAGCGGCCTGTCCCGATGTGGTAGTTGAATACGCTTTGGTGGCGATTGACTTACCACAATTCTTTTTCCTTTTTTATGTTTTGATTGGGATTGGCTAGGCTTTTGGTTTAGTTCCCCACAGACGGCACCAGAAGGGATGGAGCTCGGAAGTGAGTCCCGGGTTATCCCGAATCGTGATGACATTCGTAACTGCAATCTGAGAAGAAATTGATTAGGCCACCGGAGTGGGTTGTCACCCTTGGGATAGCTCCGATGCCTAAGTCAGTATTATGAGAGTAATCTTTGGGTAAATTATCTCAAAGTATTGAGCATTAGTTGCCTGTCCATGGACTGTGTGTGATTTAGCAATATATATTGAATAATCTGTTAAGGAAGTTACCTCTTTGATTAGGGTTCTTATTACATGACAGTAGGCAATTCAGAGATTTGTGAGATCGTATGAAATCCAGCCAATTACTCCTAGAATCGTGGAGTTTCCCCTGAGGTGAGATACCTTGCCATCCACTTCTCTGATAGAGAACATCAAGCTCGCTAACCAACCTTTTGGCTCGCTCCGCGACCTGCCCATGGACATTCGAGGTCTTGGCTAACTCCTCTAGGAGGTCGCGACGAGCGATTATAGGCTGGTTGAATACATTTGGTTGCAGCATGGAATGTGTATGAGACATATTGGGGCTCACAAGGTCATAGGTCGTTGTTCGGTGAGACCTTTTCTGAGCTCATTTTGTAGGTCAGTGACCTAGAAGATCGATGGTAGGAGCTCCCTGCCCACCTTTTCCTCGGGACTAATGGGTTTAACTTTCAGGCATTCGGGTCTAGGTCCGGGTCCGGGTCCGGGTCATGTCCATTTCTCCCATTAGGGTCCGGGTCGTCCCTTGTTTCTGCCATCATTATCCCTCTTTAGACCTAGCAGGCTCAAAGTTAGTGGCACCTAAATTATCATCTTGACGTGGCAAGCTCTAAAGGACGACACCGTTACCTTGTAACAGCTAGTTTTGGGAGATGACGTGCCTCCTTAGTTTTAGTAGTTGCCTTGGCTTCCAGCATGGTAGATCCTTTTTAGCAACCTAAAAGGACTCGTCATCCTATATTAATTAGGAGGTCTTTGTAAATTTTAGGATTTGCCAAAACTCCTTTCTTGCTCACAGAACTCTTTCCTCGCAGGATTCTTTGCTCACGGAATTCTTTTTCGACAACATCATCTGCAGCCTTCCAGAGCTTTCCAATGAGTGTTTCAAGGTTCAGATCACCTCAACTTCGTCCTTGATCTTTTAGGAATTAATGAGTGAGTTCTTTCTGCTTTCCAAAAAAATTTCATCTTTCCTTCTTTCTTGAAACAGAATGTTTTCTGTTAAGTTTTCTTCCTCATCAAGGTCTTCTTCTTCTAGTCCCCTTCTCTCATTTCCGAGGAGGTGTCTAGACCCACAGCAGTGAATGAGGTATTCTACTTGCCTCTAATCACTACTGGGGCTCCCCGAGCGACCAGCAAAGTTGATCACCCCTTGGAATTAGAGGTCTTTTATTTGTCTTCTTCCCTAGGTAACGCTGAGATTTTCCAAATCAGTGGGGAGAGGGGTTTGAACTGGAAGGATATGGTTGCTACCTGAGAATTCGAGAGCCCAAACAGCCGCCGAGTTGGACATGCAGTCCTTCATTTGACCAACCTAAGAGGGGGCATTCTTCTGCCTTATTTGCACCCCTTGTTCTCTAACATAGTTCACTTCTGGAACTTCCCCATAGCACAGCTTGTTCCCAACGTAATGTGCACGATAGTCACATTCATTGCGACCCATCATCTTTATCAGGTTCCATTTTCTTTGGTGCTCTTTAGATGTATCTTCAAGGTCGGTGTCTCTTTGGCACCAAATAGGGCTATTGTAGTATCTTCAATTTAACCTTAAACACGAACTGGTTGGCCCCTTCCAATCTTCCGGTTGTTATTGGAGGAATTCTTTCTTCTTTACTAGACTTCCTAGCGATTTGACCCAGTCCGAGCCTTACCCGGACGGGAATATGAACAAGACGTTCTACAATGGTCTCATTACTCTGTCAGGTGAACATGAGAGAGATAGGAAATTTCTGATTGATCTGGCTTGCTTCGATGTTGAGAAAGTTAGGAGTAGCCAGCCAGTCTGGCCTATTTCTATTTGTAGCCCAGCTGGGTTATGGAGTTCAGCCGAACTCGACCTCTCTTCCCTTAGTATGGATTTGGTGCTTCGTTTTGTCGGTAGGGACCTTCTCTGTCTTTTTGTAACCTTCAATGATTTTTTTATAGTCTCTTTGGCTTATTGACTTGCCTTTTTCTTGTTTTGTAGCCATGAGGTCTTCGTGGCTTTTGAGGTCACCCACCCCCAACTCTCATAGAGGTCAACCGGAAGGGTTTCCAGCTTCCCAAGCTTTTGGGGCAGATACATCTTCAGCTACTGCTGCCGCCGCAACCTCTGGGGGGTTCTTTTCCGAATCCCCATTTCTCAAAGCCGAAGCCAAAAGGTGGTTTTGGCCAGCCGAACACGAACTACATTGAAGAGGATCCTCGAGGTCCCGGCTTTGCGGACTTTCGAAAGGCTCAATAAGGGGAAAGGCTCCAATGGCCTCAAAGCTGGGGCTGGAGTTCAATGGTTAGGCTACTGAGGAAGTTATTGATACTTTGAAGAGGCTGGGGATTCCTTGGGCTTCCACACTGATGAGGGGACCACAAGATGGGTCCCTGACTTAAAGATGGAGTCTTTGGACTCATTATTTCGATGGCCGCATCCCCAACCTCTCCTAATGGAGTGTGTGCCTCTAGTTGATTAGGACATATTCCGGCAATTTACTGATGAAGAGCTCGACCGGTTCATATCTTCAATCCATGCTGCAGTAAGTCTTCTTTTGTAGTTGATTCTGTTCCGGCCTGCATGCTCTGGCTTGTATGTTTCGGCCTGCATGTTCCTGCTTCCATGTTTCGGCCTGACCCTCTTCTTTTCCTTGCAGAATCACGTCTTCTTAGGGGAGCGACTGACAAGGCAGATGGAGAAGGTGAAAAAGGAGAAAGAATTCTCTACTCTAATCTCTGAGCTTTAGGAAGAAAGGTCTCAACTTGTGAAGGAGAATGCCGAGCTTGCTACCTCAGTCGAAAGGGCTAATGCATCTTACACTGAAGTGTTCAACCTTCTACTGGAGTCTAAGAAGAACATTGAAGAATCCAAAGCTGAGAACCTAAAAATGTCATCAACCCTTTGGGATGCTGCTTAAAAAAACGAGCAACTAGTCGAGTTTGGCATTAACTAGAAGTGACACATCTTGGAGCTCAACGTTCTATTTGGGGACATTCAATGGTTTTGTGATCAAGATGGAAGTTTGTCCCTGACCAAGCTCGAGGGGAACCCAGCTTTCCAGGCTTACATAGAGTCTGTCCTCAAATCTCAACTTCATGGGCTCTATCTTGACGTAATTGATAAACTTCGGGAGCTCAATAAAGATCTGAAGACTGATCTAGAGGTCTATGAATGGCTATACCATCCGGGCTTGACTGGTCCTCTTCCTTGGGAGAAAATATGTCTTGGTGCGACCTTACGAGGCAGTGGTCGCTGATGCTGAGGTCTTAGCTGGCGTCAGTCGAGTTGGTGAGGGTCCCTCTGAGAAGGGGAAGGAGCTTATGGAGGTATCAATAGAGGTCGAGACCGCTGGGAGGGAAATTCATGATGTCCCTCCTAAGGCTTTTGTCCAACCTGAAGTAATTGTGGAGGAGAAGGCTCACAGAACTCATTAGAAGATGATGATGAAGTGCCCCTCAAACATTGTTGGCAGAGTGGCAGTGGTGAGAAAGCCTTGCCAAGCTCCCTGGAAGCTCCAAAGGATGTTGGTGAAGAAGATTGAGCTTGTAATGGACTAGGGTTGTCTTTCTTCTTTATGTCAACTGATTTGCCCCGAAGTGTCTCGTCTTTGTCTTGACCCTTAATAATTTGCATAGTAATTTGATTTTGAAACTTGAGTAAATAAACCAAGACTTGAGTAAACAAACTTATCTTTTGTTTGTGTTTGACATGTATTTTGTTAAAACAATACATAAGAGATTGCTTTCAGCTAGCTCCTTTCGACAAGCTTCATTTAGAGAGCTATGTTTGGCCAGATCCTTTCAGTGGACCTTTTCGATCAGTACCTTTCTTTAAGCCGGTACCTTGGAAAACCCTTTCGATTGGACCCTTTCGGCAAGCAGAATCCTTTGAGCCTTTTATGTATATAATTTCTTTAAGTGGTAAATATTCCAAGGTCTTAGGAGTAGCCTTCCTTTGGGATCGGCAAGCATATAGCTTCCTCCTTTGTAGACTTCTTGGACTATGTAATTCCCTTCCCAGCTTTCTTGTACCTTTGCCAGTTGCCCTTGCTTTCCGACATCTGAAATCTTAAGGACCATTTCTCCAACTGTGAAATGCCTTTTTTTTCACCTTCTTGTTGAAAAAATTTGTGACCTACTTTTGTATCTCTTATCAGCTGCCACGGCTTTGTTCCCGACTTCTTCAAGGAGGTCGAGATCTGCCCTTCTCTACCCCACTTTTGAGATGGAATTATATTCGGTTAATCTTAAGGACCTCATGCCGACCTAAACTGGGATTTTGGCTTTTGAGCCGAAACATAGACTTAATAGTGTTTCTCTAGTGGCCTTTTTCAGGGAGTGGTTCTATATGCCCATAGGATGCTTGGAATTTTGTCCGACCAGGAATTCTTTTGGCCTTCCTTCTCGAGCTCAGTAAGCCTTTTCTTTAGCCCTTCTAGAATGGTTCTGTTTGTCACTTCGGCCAACCCATTTGCTTGAGGGTGAGCAACAGAGGTCAATCTCTGTTCTATGTTCAGGTTTCCACAGAAAGTCTTGAATGGGTTGCCGATGAACTGTCTTCCATTGTCCGAGATTATAGCTCGGAATCCCAAACCTAAAAACAATGTTTCTCCAGACGAAGGATTGTACCTTGGGTGAGGAAATAACTACCATTGGTTCGGCTTCCACCTATCTGGTGAAATACTCTACCGCAACAATCAGGAATTAGACAACCCCCAGACCTTTCGGGAAATGTCCCAGTATGTCGATACCTCAGATATCCAAAGGTACCGAAGTGCTGATGGACATGTACTTTGCCGAAGGTACATGTGACTTGTTTCCATGAAGCTGACATTCATTTTTGAACGATGCCTTCAATGTCTGAAACCATCATAGGCCAATAATAATCAATCCTTAGAATTTTCTTAGCTACTGTTTTTGCTCCTATGTGAGATCCACATATTCCACTATATCCCTTTTCAATGACATACTCTCCTTCTCCCTTGCTCAAGCATTTGAGTAGCGGCCATGTATATGAACTTCGATACACCTCGTCATCTCCTATCAAAACATAAGAAAGTGCCCACTTTCGTATTCGAAACATAACAAGGTGCCCATCTCCTCTGGTCGAAGCCTCATCCCTAGCTCAGGGTTTCCTTTAATTCTGTCACAGGTGGGCTCTTTCGGCCTGTGGTCTCTCGGATTGTGACCTTTCGGTCTGAGCTCTTCTCATCTCCTGGCCTCCTAAGTTGGGTTGGTGGTTGAGGTTGATCAGCTTGTGTGCTGCCCCCTTGGTTTCGAGGCAATTGGGTCTCCCTCAGAGTGGGATAGGAGTCTAGCCTATTTACCCGTCATCTCTCCTGCCTGATAGTCCTTCCAGAGTGACCATGCACTTTAAGAGACCTGTTGGAACAGACACCTGAGTCGCTCCTGCCCTTGGTGGTCTGGGGTTTGTGCCATGGTTGCTATGGATAGCGTGTCCTTGTCTACTCCTTTCGGGCTCGATTGGAGGGTTTGCCGGGACCCTCCTAGAAGGCCCAGACCCTGACGGTCTTGATTGTTATGGCTGAGGAGTAGATTGGAGGTTGTTATTATCAGCGTCCATTAGGGCCGGATCCTCTGGCACAGATTCCCCAGTGCGTAATTTTTCCTACGAAGCGGCCTGCCCTGATGTGGTAGTTGAATATGTGTTGGTGGCGATTGACTTACCATAATTCTTATTGTTTTTTTGTGTTTTGATTGGGATTGGCTAGGCTTTTGGTTTAGTTCCCCACAAATGGCACCAGAGTGGGTTCTGAGTCAACTCGAAGAGTGATGACGTCCGTAACTACAATCGGAGAAGAAATTGATTAGGCCATCAGAGTGGGTTGTCACCCTTGGGATAGCTCCGATGTCTAAGTCGGTATTCTGAGAGTAATCTTTGGATAAATTATCTCAAAGTATTGAGCATTAGTTTCCTGTCCATGGACTGTATCTGATTTAGCAATATATATTGAATAATCTGTTACAGAAGTTACCTCTTTGACTAGGGCTCGGGGGTCCCTTAGACGCAGTTCTTCATCTGCTTTGGGAACGACTCCACACCTCTGGCCACCTCGAGTTCGCCGTTCACGACCAGCATGATTCTGTTCAACCATTGATTTAAGCAACATGTGCTCTGATTCCAATTGATGCCAAAACACAATAGAAAACTTGCTAAATAGGAATTATAATTCGATTTGTTCCTCTATATAAGTTGTTTTAGGGGCTATTAGGTTTGTGGTTAAAACTACTGCTATGCATAAGAAAAGAAAAAGAAATAAATAAGAAAACTTAGAAAAGTCAGACCAGACCCCCCCTCCCAAATGGCAAAACCCTAGAAAGTAAAGTAGATAATAAAAAAATTATAAAATAAAATAAAATATATTTTTTAATATCTCTAGCCCCAATGGTCAGTCCGATGTGATCCTCTCTCAACCCTAAAACACCCTTGTTATTGGGGTTAGGTTTTCTAAACCCAACCCTTCAAAATTGTGGGGTGTGGTCGAGCCGGCCTCACGGGCCTAGTCCCAATTGACAACTCTAGTAAATAATACATTTGAATGGTTATTGATCATTTTAGTTGGAGAGTATTTATGAAAAACTACAAAAAAATTATTTGAAATGTTATGCTCTATACATAGAAGTGTGTTAGAAAAACAAAAATTGTTGTTGGTCAAGTGGTGGACTAGTACTTTTTAAAATGAGATGTCAGATCAAATCTCGGTTACATTGTTAGGAAAATATGTTTTAGTGAATAATAATATAGTTGTATGTAACTTGATTTTAAAATCTTATAATATATTTTTTTTGTTTATAAAAATCATTTTTTCAAGTGACTTATATATATGGGGCCTATCGTATATAATGCATTAAATAGGTCAAACTGTATCATATGTCATTATTTGCTACTGGCCGTCGTATATGGTTTTAGTATCTATGGTGGCAAGAGGGCTGCCGTTTATGTTGTATTATACGGAACGAGCTGTCGTATATACATATTTATATACTATGGCTTGTTATAAAAAACCTACCACAAGTACAACATCTTTCAAACAACCGTATAAAAGCATAAATATGGCCCTACATGGTATAAAATGATCATTTGCGATCCTATGACCGCCATAAAAAGTCCCTCCACGTATGAAACTATTTCTGATAGTGGGCATGAGTCTGGAGGACTTTATATCCTTGACACTCAAGCATCATGTGGTTTTACATCTTCTAGCTTTGTCACTCTTGTTGAAGCTCATTGTCGGTTGGATCATCGCTTTTTGTCTCTTTTGAAAATAATGTGTCCTCAGTTTAAACATATTTCCAAGTAAGATTTTGAGTCTTGTCAGTTTGCTAAATACCATGGTAGTTTTTCTAGTTCTAGAGTCAATAAAAGACCTAGTTCTTCTTTTGAATTAGTTCACTTTGATGTATGGGGTCCATGTCCAATTGTTTCTAGTACTTTGTTACTTTTGTTGATGATTATTGTAGAGTAACTTGATTATATTTTATGAAAAATTGTTATGAGGCATGCACTCATTTTTGTGCTTTTCGTGCCGAGATTAAAAACATTTTGATACATGTGTTCTTGTTTTAAGAATTGATAATGCTAAGGAATATCTTTCATAGGCATTTCAAACTTATATGACTCAAATGGCATTTTACATCAAATATCATGTGTTGACACACCATAACAAAATGGGGTAGCCGAACTGAAAAATAGGCATCTCTTAGAAACTGCTCGTGCACTCCTCTTTCAAATGAAAGCTCCAAAACATTTTTGGCATGATGCCATTTCTACAGCCTGTTGCTTAATTAATTGGATGTCTTCCTCTGTTTTAAAGGGTGTAACTCCTTATTGGGTGTTATTTCCTACAAAGTCTTTATTTCCTGTTGAGCCAATAGTGTTTGGAAGTACATTATTTGTTCTTGATGCCTGTCCTTTTGTGAGTAAATTAGATCCTAAGTCTCTTAAGTGTGTGTTTTCAGGTTATTCTTGTCTTCAGAAAGGCTATTGATGTTTTTGTCCTTCTTTTGATCAATATTTGATGTCCAGTGATGTTACATTTTCTGAACACATTCCATTTTCCTCATCTTGCACTACTTATGAAAGTGAGAAAGAGCAGGATGATCTCTTATTCTATACCATCACTATCAATGATTCACAGCCTACCTGTGTTGTTGATCCGCAATCTAATAGACCACCTATTGTGTAGGTTTATTCCAGGAGAGAAAAGGCCTCAGGCCTATGCCTTCCACCATGCTCTTTGTTGTTGGGACCTTAGTCAGTCATATCAAGTGATCTAGATCTTCCTATTGCTCTTCGAAAAAGTAAACTGCAATGTTCTTACCCTATCTCCTTTGTTACCTCTTATTTTCATTTATCTCCATCTACTTCTTCTTTCATTACTTGTCTCCATTCTATTACCCTCCTGGAAATTGTTAATGCAACTTTACCTCATCCTGGTTGGCATACTGTTATGACAAAGGGGATGAATGCCCTCGATGATAATGGTACGTGGGACTTAGCTAACCTGCCAGTTGAGAAATAGGCTGTCGGATGCAAATGGGTGTTTGTAGTGAAAGTTAATCCTGATGGGTCAGTTGCTAGCCTGAAGGCTTGATTGGTGGCCAAAGGATTTTCTCAAACCTATGGAGTGGACTATTTTGATACTTTCTTCCCTGTTGCGAAAATGACATCAGTTCATTTATTCATTTCTATAGCAGCAAGCCATGACTGGCCTTTATATCAGCTTGATATCAAGAATGCTTTTCTTCATGGTGCAACCACTAGGCTTTGTTGCTCATTGTATGGTTTGAAATAGAGTCCTAGAACATGATTCAAGAAATTTAGTGGAGTTGTTCAGAATTTTGGCATGAGGAAGAGCACATGTGATCATTCGGTATTCTATCAACATTATGATGAAGGTTTTCTTTTCCTGATAGTATATGTATGCGGATGACATCATTGTTACTGGAATTGATGGCATTTCAGCTATTAAATCCTTCTTACATACTCCATTTCATACAAAAGACTTAGGCGAGTTGAAGTACTTATTGGGAATTGACGTAACAAGAAGCAAGAAAGGCATACTTCTTTCTCAAAGGAAGTATGTTCTTAATTTACTATAAGAAACATGTTAAATTGGGGCTAAACCTTGCAATAACTTGTCCTGATATTGCATATTCGGTGAGTGTTGTAAGTCAGTTTATGGCATCGCCTTTTGTTGTCCATTGGAAAGCTTTAGAATAGATTCTTTGTTGCTTGAAGGGAGCTCAAGGGCATGGCTTTGGATATAGGAATCATGGATGTGCACACATAGAGTGTTTCTCAAATGCAGATTAGGGAGGGTTGAAGTCTAATAGGAGATCTATAACGGGGTATTTCGTCTTTGTTGGAGGTAATTTAGTGTATTGGAAAAGTAACAATATGTGGTTTCAAGATCTAGTGCTTCATCTTAGGAGATTATTTGGTTGCAACAGTTGTTGGAGTAGGTGGGACTTAAGTTTTCTATGCCAACAACATTGTGGTGTGATAGTCAGTCAGCAATTCTTCTTCCCTCTAATCCAGTCTTCCATGAAAGGGCTAAACATATAGCGATTGACTGTTACTTCATTCGAGAAAGGATTCAAGAAAAGCGGATTCTCACTAGACATGTTGTAACCAGAGACCAGCCAGATGATATGCTTATTGAGGCAGTAAATAGGGCTTGGTTTTATTACATTTGTAACAAGCTGGGCATGGTTAACATCTATGCTCCAGCTTCAAGTGGGGTATTAGGATTGTAATTGACCTGTTAGGATTGGGATTTATAGGTTAGGATTATGATTGATTGATTTTAGCTAGGTGTTTATGGTAACCAAACTTGTTTGTATATGAGTATTCTATTAAGAAGAAATACATAGAAAATATTTTCCCATCTCTTGTTCTCTTAATAACAAGAAGAACTAAATTGAAGTTTAGTTCCAAGCTTTCTCCAAAGTGTCCTCCAAAAATGAATCATAAACTTAGAACCTCAATTAGATGTGATGGTCTTAGGAATTCCATGAAGTCTCACAAAATCTTTGAAATAGAGTTTGGCAACATTTGTAGCATTTAAAGTCTTGGTGCATGGAATAAAACGTGTCATTTTAGAGAATCGATCAACCACCACCATGTTTGAGTCCTTGTTCCTTTGAGTTTGGAGTAACCCGATCACAAAGTCCATACTTACATCCACTCACGGAGCTATCGACATAAGCATTAGGATCATCAATGGTAGGTCTGTTTCTACGACCTCGTCCAGCCATTGATACCAACCTAATACTGGAAAGTATGGAGATAAGAGGTAGCACAAAGCACTACTCTAGGAATCCACCAAAGAGTTAAGAGTAGGGCAACAAGACTTAACTTTTGAGAAGTAATAATATATTCATGGATTTATATGGAAAATAAATTCACTTGCAAAAGTTTTAGAAAGCGATGTGGGATTGGTCACTTCTTTTTTTTTTGTTTTTTTGAATCCACTAATTTCAGCAAAGAAGAAGAAGAAGAAATAAATCATCTTAATTTTCAAACTGAATTTTTTGTGAAAAAGAATACCAATTTTTGGTTGTTCAAGTTCTATTTTCTGCCTGTTTTATGCTCCATTAGAAACTTTTTTTTCCACGTGATTTGTTCGATGCCAAGAATGAATTTATAAGCCAAAATAGGTACTGTTTTCTTGTGGTTTTTGAAATCACAGAAAAAAACCAAAAAAAAAAAAAAACTGCCTTTTACTTTTCTGTCAGCCTCTTTAGGCATCTGAAAACTCAATACAAACCGCCAAAAATTCTTATTTGTGGCAGTTTTTGTGTCTTCAAGAAAACTCTTTCTTTTTCCCTATTGTCTCCATATCAGCCAATAAAATGAAACAAATTCTCCACAAAAAGTAATTTTCTGGTGGTGTTTTTGAACCTCAAAAGAGGTCAAATTATGATTTATAATTTATGTGTACATGAGAAGAAATATGGTTTATTTCATTTTGTTGAAAAAAGTTTGAGAATATTAATATTTAGAACCGGTCAGCTCCATTTTACGCCTCATTTTTCCACTGTCGAACAGCCATTATTGGTACGCTATTGGTACAATAATTGCACGGGAATGTGCTATATATACAACTCAATTGACTCCATTATTCATCGACCAATTAAATACAAAAAGCTCAATCTCTCTCTAGTTGAAAATTCTACAACGAGAAGTTTCATAAAATGTTTCAGCAGGTCCGTTTGCTTCCCTTTCATCTTCTTTCATCGTCGTCTCCTTCACGTCAGGATTAAAAGTTTCTCCGTAGAACTTGTATATTTTGTGTCCGTTTCATGGTTAGGGTTTTTCATTCTTGAATCTTTGAAGCCAAGAACAGAGTTCAAAGCAAGGAAACTAGACTTGTTTTTCACTTCCGTGTCTGCCACCACAGTTTCAAGTATGTCCACCGTTGAAATGGAGGTTTTCTCCAATACCCAACTCGTTGTTTTGACCATCTTGATGTTCCTTGGAGGGGAGGTTTTCACTTCCATGGTTGGACTTCATATTAGGAGTTTCAAACTCAAAAAAGCATCGAACACTAATCATGCAAGAGTCGTGGATAACATTGAGTTAGGCATTACAACGATATTGCCACACTCTCCTAGTCATAACCAAACTGAAAATCAAAATCTAGGACAAAATTTACCCTTCTTGAGTGACGATCATCAGGTGGAATCCTTAAAATTTTTGGGCTTTTTAGTACTAGGTTACCTTCTTCTGATACACTTTCTTGGGGTCATATCTGTAATTCTTTACATAAACCTTGTTCCAAGTGCTGAAAATGTACTAAGGAACAAGGGTTTGGAAAAATTCACCTTCGCCGTCTTTGCAACGGTTTCAACCTTTGCTTCTTGTGGTTTCATCCCAACGAATGAGAACATGATGGTTTTTAGAAAAAATTCACTCCTCCTCTTAATTCTGATCCCTCAAGTCCTCCTTGGGAATACTTTATTCCCTTCTTGTCTGAGACTTTCCATATGGTTTCTGGGCAAATTTTTCAAGAATGTGGAATCCCAGTACTTGCTGCAGAACACACATGAAATTGGCTACTTTCATTTGCTCCCCGCAGGCCAGCATTCGTTGTTCTTGGCTATCTCTGTGGCTGGGTTTATTGGAATCCAATTTGTAATGTTTTGTGTTTTTGAGTGGAAATCAGCAGGCTTGAGGGGAATGAATTCATATGAGAAAGCTGTGGGAGTTTTGTTTCAAACAACTAATACAAGACATACTGGTGAAGTTATTGTGGATCTCTCGACAATTGCTCCTGCCATGCTGGTGCTATTCGTAGTAATGACGTCAGTTTTTCTCTCCTCTTTTTTCTCTTTTAATTTTTTTAATTTAATCATAAAATTCTATTATTATTTTTGTTGTAATAATCCCAAAACAGAAAAACTGGCTTCCAATTTTCTAATATTTCAAGTGCATTCTTTACGTCACCAAATATTTTTTAATTTTTTTAGATGGATTTCATAAACTAAACGGCACAAAGATCCTTTGCGACATAGATTTTGTGTATCTTTAATATCATTTTGAAATTTTAGGAATTCAATATCTTATTTGTTTAAAACTTTTACTA
>JAOXNR010053230.1:0-14643 GCA_028571225.1 Parsonsia alboflavescens
TTTTCAATTATAATTATGCAAAAGCTTATTATCTTATTCCTCCACCTTATATTTTATTTTTGGGTTATAATAATTTTAAATTATTTTCCTTCTTTTAGTCCATAATGTATTTTATTTTATTTTTTATTTTAACGCCTCTACTGATCTTCCATATTATTATAGCTAAAAATTTTAGTTTAATTAAATAAAAGGGATTTTAGCGGATTTGATCTGGCAAGTTTGGACCAAAATACAGTTTTTTTTCAACCATAACAGTCCCTCACGTTTTTACGAGTAGGTAGAATGGTCCAAACCATCAATTTTCGGCCATTGACACCACGAAACCTGTCACATGAGGGGTAAAATCGTCCTTTCAAGTTTTGTCCCACCAAATCAACCACCACATAACGGGTTAGTGGGTCTGGGCTATTACATGCGGTTAATTAGAACTAATAGATAAGTAAATACCCAAATTCAAAAATCTTTCTTATCGTAAACCCTAATAGATCAAAATCTGAGTGTTGCATGCCCGAAGATTGTCGAAAGGGAGGTTTTGGACCGAAGAAGAGGATGGATAAGGGATCCAAATTAGGTATGTGGGTTAAGATGTAAAGTTTTTAGTGTTCATGGTTAGGTTTTATCCTCTTTGTGGGAGTGCTTTTTGAACTGAAACCTTTTTTCTAGCTATGATTTGGAACGATTGAAAGTTCATTATTCTAGAAAAAAGGTTAAGAAGGTAAAGATTTTATAAAGGCTCATGTGTAGCACATGGGTCTGGGTTATCTTATCTATATTTTAAACTGTATAAAATATGTTTCTGGTTTGCTTTTGGAATAGGATAGGAATGTTTTTGAAATGGGCATTGGTTTGTCTATTTGTTTTGTGGCTATCATGGCTTCCCTGGAAGTTGGTTGTTGTTTGTTTGAAGTATGACAGTGACATTAGTTACTGACACTTTACATGTAATAAACTTTTTTTTTTTATATCCTTTCAAAATTATTTATCAGGTAAAAAGCATACTTTGAAAGTGCATTGGAGAGGCCAATTAATGGGTCCTAATTTGTCTTCTTATATGGGTGGAAGGACAGAAAGCTTTAACTACTGCTCAGATGATCTTTGTTCATTATCCCAACTAGAATCTATTTCATTTAGGTTAGGCGTTAAAGCTACTTTTTAATTATATTATTGGAAGGTTGGGATGATGGATGTAGGATTTTTTAAGTGGCGATTGTTATTGTGTAACAGTGACTTGGATAAGATGGTCCAATTCGGATAGAAAAATGAGGTTGTTGAGCTTGTGATAGAAAAGTTTGGAATTGAGGTTGTTGGCTCTCATTATAATTTAGAACTTGGTAAAAGTATATCATTTCCCATAGCCAATGTTGCCTGTTCATCTAATGTAGGGAACAAAAGCAGTCAAGCAAAAAGCTAAAGTGAAATGTGTGGGTTCTACGTGGGTTATACAAGAAATGGCCTATGCAGCTAGAAGTCCTAAAAGTAGACCCAAAAAGAAAGAGAAAACACCAAAAGCTGAAGCACAAGTCCTTTCCACACCTGTAAGTGGAGAAAAGAAGAAGGCTACTGATAAAAGCCCTATCTGTAAAGGTAATTCAAAAGCAGGCCTAATAGTTGAAGATGGTAATGCAGTCTTAGAATATCATGGACTTTTGTGGAGATCAACCCTAAATATGGTATGCATGGTTCTTAAAATCACGATTTAACGCGTAAGATCAGACGATTTTACGATCCAAGGGTATGACATCATGTAAAATCACATCAAAATTGTTTTTGGTCGTAAACTTGTTTAACTCGTGAGTCAACTTGTTAAACTTGGTAAAATCTCTGGGATTGAGCCAAGTTAAACGAGTTCAGTTCTTCCCCTAATTTTGCTCAACATTTGGGTCAACCCATGGATAACCTAGCACTGTAGCCAGTTTTTCTTAAAAAAAAAAAAAAAAAAATTTGCTTCTTGTAGTTTAGGGCATTTTGAAGCCACCCGATTGGGAACTCTCTCTCTCTCAACTCAACACAAAAACCTTTCTCAAACTCAAATCTCATAAATTAAACTAAAGATTGAAGCTCCAAATCCCACACCCAACTCATACTTCCAATTTTGAGTGGCAAAATTCCTTTCATTTATCTTTTATGTTATTTTGAGAGTCAGAACAAAGACTGTCAGTACCAAGTGTTGACCGGCGACTAGGTGACTACCATTTGTCCTTCATTACCCAACTCAGATTCTCAGCTTTTAGAAGACTCAAAATGGAAGAAGAAGGTTGTTTCTTGGATGCTGCAGCTCGAAAGGCACTTGTTGTAGCTCAACTCTCTCCTCACTCGAGGCCTTTCTCTCTAAGTCCCTACACATTTGGCATTTCAGTTCAGCATTTTAATAGCTGATATTGATAATAGTTAATGAGTTCAGTCAGTAGCTCATCTCATCTTGTCTTTTAACTATAATGTCTGTTAATGTTTTTAGGCAGCCATTTCAGTTTTATTTTTTTATTTTCTTAGTTGTGGATTCATGGAATGGATATGGTTATGGCGGTAAGAAATATGGAATTGTGGATGATATTATTTTGTTTGATGAATTGATTTAAATGGCTTTCCTTTTTGTTTGATAATTCCAGAAAATTAATGTCCCTGTCTGAAAAGTGTTCTAAATTTGCAAGGAAAAGTTGTGAATCTATGCCTTAGCCACATCCACACATGAATCCTTTGTTGTATCAAAATGACAGAAATAATTGGATAAATAAAGATTTTTAGTGCTGATAGCATGATAATTATATGACAGTAATAGTTTGGAAATCAGATGACTAGATCTGGAAAGAGATAGGGTGTGAATGTGCTTACTTACATTGTATGTGGTAGACTTGGCACCTGGCACTTTTCATATAAGTATTTACTTCAAGTCCCAACTTGTATAACAGTCATTAGCCATAAATTTCAATTCTTATTTCTTAAGTCCCTTAACTTAATTTCATAAATAATCTTTGTTGAGTGTTGAATTTCACAAGGACATTTGTAGTTAATAACCTTAAATTGATAATATAATTAGTTGGGTGATGTGTTTATTTGTTCTGTTCATAAAAATGCCTATTGCTACTTGAAGTTCAAGAAGAGCATAGAAAAAGAATGCTGGAGGTAATAGTCTGATATTGGATGGCAACATGCCATTGGCGTGGATGATGTTATTGTTTTGCTCTAACTTGAATTAGTGAATGTATGGACCAATAGGGATGAATTTTATTATTATCGGGACCTTTGAATTATATTTTGATTAATATTTATTAATATTTTCATTTTATGGGGATGGTATATAAATTATTTAATAGATACATCAACTCTATGACTTTATGAGTCGAGTTTATGATTCGAGTTTACATGACCTCGAACGAGTTTACATAAACTCTCAAGTTTAAAAATCTTGATGGTATGACTAGGTGGTTCAAAGGTATAACTTTCATATCGTAGGTCATTAGTTCAGCTCGATCTTTCAATATACTCTCTAGCCTTGGTGAGTTGTAGGGTAGGACACAACTAACTATTAAAAAAAAAAAAAAAGTGTTTTAAAATCAACATATTTTCACTCCTTTATCAATTCTCACAATGTCAAGTGCACAAAAGATATTTTTTCTCTAGAAAAACTACATGCATATAATATTGAAATGATTCAGTATATCCATAAAGAACTTGTTGGGCACAAGACCCACTCAAAAACTCGCAAGAATAATAAAAAAAGTGAAAAAGTATAAAAGAGCACACAATAATTTACATGATTCGATCTCTTAACTAGACCTATTCCACAACCCCTCAACAAAGGCAGGAAAAGTCCATTAGCAATTTTTGAACGGAAAATTATAAACCGCATCCAAAGTTTCAACTCTAATCTAGCTCTTCAAACTTACAGCTCTCATAGTTTGGAATGCTAAACAACTCAATTCATTCTTAAATATAAAAGGGATGGGCCTTTTGTGGATGCCCAATTCCTACCACTTTTCCTTAACTTTCCTCTACTTTATCAAGGAATCTGACTTTCTTCTTTTTTCAGATGTCACCTATTGTGGCTGTTTTCTTCGAGATGTTATCCACCTTGTTGTTTCTTCTCATTCTTCCTTGCAGATGTGTTTTTCCATCATCTTGCCTCGCATAACCAAATTTCTATTCTTGTAAACTTTGTACTGTTTTCCAATTTCAA
The DNA here is from genome assembly GCA_028571225.1 of Parsonsia alboflavescens. Lineage (NCBI taxonomy): Eukaryota > Viridiplantae > Streptophyta > Magnoliopsida > Gentianales > Apocynaceae > Parsonsia > Parsonsia alboflavescens. The sequence goes on from JAOXNR010053230.1 coordinate 4,175, forward strand.
CATACGTGTACCCATGTGAAGCAAACTCACCCAATGAAAAACTATTGGCTTTACCCATTGGTACATATTTCACATTGGTATTTTCTTTGACTTCATCATTGTGGAGTTTCAAGTGAAGTCTTCCAATACTTTCAACCTTTTGCGTCAAACAGTTCAACACGTTGATGAATCCAAAGTCTCCCTCAGTGAGCAAAGTCTCAAATAAATCTTGGTTAGTGAAGATATGAGTATCACAACAAAGTCCATAATCCAACAAAAATTATCGTTAACAACAGTTACATTCAAATAAAGAACATCACCATCTAAATTGATTGAATTAACAGAGGCTTTCAACTTACACTTTAACTTCTTCAGATTTTTCAGATCTTCCTTGTACTTTGCACATCGATATTGAAGATGATCCTACTCCCTCTAGTAATGGCACTCAACATTGCTAAGGTCTCTCCATCGAGATTTTGATCTTCCCTTGAGATGGTCATTTTTCTTTGACTTCCCTCTATCCGACCTTGAACTCTCTGCTATCACTTATCAAAATTAGTGCAACTATCTGATCATTATTTCCTATTATTATTATTTTTGTTCTGATACATTATTTCCTATTATTTTGGTCTTTTTTTTGTTACGATAATGTTTGTTTCTGTAATACCTTGAACAGTGGAGTAGTGGGGATGTGGATAATGTTGAGAGAGATTTATGGGGATAGTGACGAAGATGCAATTAGAATCGCTCTTAATCTTCATATCATGAAAACAACAATTAAATTTTCATCATTATGCGATTATAATCACCGACGATGAACAAGAAACTTCAATGAAGTAGCCAAAATAAAGAACACAAGACAATTGAGAATTTTTCTGTACATTCAATCTACTAAAAAACTGTTCAAGAAAACAACATTAAATAAACCTCCATGAAAGCTAAACCTAATCGGAAAAGGAAATTTAGAAAAAAAAAAAAAAACAACAACCAAAAATACGAAAGTGCCCCTAAACGTAAACCAAACCAGAAAATAGTAAAAAAAAAACCCGAAAGGCACTCAAGACCCTACGTCCGAGCCGATTACAACCCCCCCTGTTTCCAAGCCGCGATATCTCTAATCCTCACTGAACGCCTAGGCACTCGTGGCTCTGTTTTCTTGGTCGATTCATCTTGCTCTTGTTCACATTGATCCGTACCTTCTGCTCCTGCATCTTGCTACCCTCTTCAAAAGAGCTTGTCCTCAAGCCCAAAGGGTCCTCATGTACTGGATACAAATGCTTGACATTGAACACGTTAGTGATGAACATCCCATCAGGCAACTCCACACAGTAAGCATTGGAACCAAGCTTTTCAAGTACCTGACATGGACCAATCTTTCGTGGCTTCAACTTGTTATACTCCCCCAACGGATACCAATCTAGGCTCAGATACACCCACACAAGATCACCCACTTCGAACTGCTCCTCCTGGCGATGATGATCAGCTGCGTCTTTATATTTGGCATAGGTCTTCTCCAACATAACTTTTAGCTTAGAATGGAGCGATGTCAATTCCTCCATCCAATCATCCACTTTCTTGAAACCTGAATCAGGGGTTTCAATCGGCAAAAGATCTAAAGGCCCATGAGGCATGAATCCATAGACAATTTGGAATGGTGAGTAACTTGTCGATCGATTGACGCTATTGTTAAACTCGAACTCAATCTTAGGCAGCAAGGTATCCCATAAACTAAGAGCTTTTACCTGAGCAAGCAACATGTTTCCCAAACAACGGTTGACAACTTCTGTTTGCCCCTGTAGAAACTTCAGCTCCTCATGATTAGAGTAGAGAATAAACTCCTATTGAATCAAGTAATGCCTCCAAAACTGAAGTGCCTTGACAAGCTCACGCAACTCCATGTCGTACACTAAGTAATTCAGTTTCGGACCACCTAGCTTCTCACCGTAGTATGCCACGGGTCGTCCATTCTGAGAAAGAACCGCCCCAATTTCAACCTTCGAAGCATCACATTCAACTTCAATTAGGTCTTCGAAATTTAGCAATTGCAATAAAGGAGTTTGCATTAACCTATCCTTCAAAGCTTCAAAGGCACTTTGGGCTTCTACTGTCCATACCTATCGTGAGTCCCTTAATAAGTTTGATTGTGGTGTGATGATTCTACCAAAATCACGGACAAATCACCGATAAACTCATGCCAGTCCAGGGAAAGACTGAACCTGTGTCTGATGTTGGAACTGGCCAATCGTGAATTGTAGCCACCTTTGACTCATTTGGCAAGATTCTCTTGTCTGTTACAACATACCCACGGAAGACCAAATGGGGCACCACCGATGGTGCACCACCCAGACGGATTAGCAAACAACTGATGTTGCCGAAGTGTGTCCAATACCTTCTTGACATGCTCGACGTGCTCCTCTGAGGTGCGGGTATAGATCAGAATTTCGTCGAAGTATACAATGACGAAGTCATTAAGAAATGACCGCAAAACGGCATCACTGTCCACTCAAAGAACCCATCCTTCATCTTGAACACCGTCTTCCATTCATCCCCGGACGAAGACGAATTTGATGGTATTCACTCTTTAAGTACATCTTCAAAAACACCTTTGCCCCACTCAACTGATCTAGCATGTCGTCAAGGCGTGGAATGGGAAAACGGTACTTTATCGTGATTCGATTGCCCTCCCTACTGTCCACAAACATGCACCATGACCCATCTTTCTTTGGCACTAGCAAAGTGGGTACCGCACAAGGACTAACACTTTCTCGAACGAAGCCCATGTCTAATAACTCTTGCACCTGTTTTGTTCTGGTGACATTCTGTAGTGAGCTTTGTATGGCAATGGAGCTTCTGGAACAAGATCGATCTGATGTTGCACATCTCACAAGGGTAGAAATCCTTCCTGTAAATCAACTGGAAAAACATCCTTGCAGTTCTGCAATGTCGGCTTAGTAGCATCCGAAATATCCCCACAACTATCTGTCGAAGGCAAGCAATATGTGACCAATGCAAAACAAACATCTCTCGAACTAACTCCTCAAATTAGACACTAGGCATCTAGAGGACTGTTTTCTTCACCAATATATTGCTCTCCCGCAGCGGCTTCAATACAAAACATTTATCTCCCATTCTAATGGTATATGTGTGATCATGCCCATCATAGACGGCATTGCTATGAAACTGCCGTGGTCGTCCAAAAATCAAGTGTGACGCGTCCATTGGCACAACATCAGCCCAAGTCGTTACTGAATAATTCAAACCGATGCTTATCTGCACTTTGCACCGTCAGTCTAAATGAATTTCATTGGCATTGCTCACCCAACCAAGTCGGCAAGGGTGAGGGTGCGGCTCCATCCTCAGTCCTAACTTTGCCACTACTTCCTTGGATATGACATTCACTCAACTACCTGAGTCTATGATCACTCGACAACTCTTGCCTCCAATCGTGCAACATGTTGTGAAGATATCCCTTCTTCTCCAATCCTCGTCACCCCTGGGCACCAAACAGATTGGCCTCATTACTAAACTCTCCCCTTGCACATCCTTGGGGTTGACAACTTCCAACTCCTCTTCGGTATCCTGTTGGTCGAACCACAAAGCCAGATCACTCTCTTCATGTGTATCTCCCATATGCAACTGCGATCTTAAAGGTCGACGTTCATTGGCATAGTGCCCTATTGCTTGGCATCTATGACACCGAATGGAGGCCTTGTTTGAGGGAGGCCAGGCCGCCAGAATTCGAACTCTTGGCGAAGGTGGTGTTACTGTGGAAGCCACTCTTGGTACCGCTGCTACATTTGACGAGTTCAGTGAGGTACAAGAAAAACCATACAGAGGAGTTGGACCAATTCGACCAGTTGGAGGCCATTGTGTATTCAAAGTTTTCTCCATGGCTTTGGCCTTCAACTGAGCATTCGTCACACTCAAAATAGTATGAACTTGAAGTGTATCACGCAATAGCAACCTCAAAACATGAATGTATCTCGCCACCAACTGTTCCTCCATCTCTTGCAATTAATTTCGAGAAACAAGGTTATAGAATTCCAAGGTATAGTCGTCCACACTCTCCGCTCCTGGAATTAACTCCTGCAATTCTCCATAGAATGTTTGTCGATAATTTAATTTAAGAATTCTCGACTCATCTCTTGTCGAAACTCATTCTAGGTTTCAATTTGAGGCAGCTCATCTTGACATCTCTGATATTTGTTAGCTAGCCACCGTTCTGCCCTTGAACCTCAAAGCGATCAACGCAACTTGTTTCTCCAGTGGGACTTCTTTGATGCACAGCAAATCATCAACCGCTGTCAACCAATCAATAAATTCATCCGGGCTCAAACTTCCTGTGGACTCTTGAACCCTCCATCCCATAGGTTCTGTCCGTCTCTCATAGCTTCATAATTCTACCTCTGATTGCAAAAAGGTCTTTGAAAAAATGTTTGTGCCTGCTATGGCTCCTCCTCAAACGGTGTTGGCTCACCCACTTCTTCCGCCTAAAATTCCGGTTGCCCCAAAGGCACAGCTGGTTCAGGTACCTCTAGGCTTCTTGGTGGAGAGACAGGTTGATGTGGATTGCTCACGATTGGCTGTTGCGGTGGCGGTGCTGGATTTGTTTGCAAAGGTGCGAACCGTGCCATCATCTCCATCATTAGCTGCATGAATTACCTCCTCTCCTCACACTCTTCCTCTTGCAGCCTCCTGGTTTCATCCTATTGCAACCTTCACTCTTCCCTTTCTTCTTCCAACCGTTGCAATAGATTGGAAACAATAGGGTTGAGATCGTTGCTGTCACTTCTAGACATGTTGTTTGGTTGTTGGCGGCTGGATTAGGGTTTGATGGATCGAAACTTGCTCTGATACCAATTGATGAAGATGTAATTATAATCGCTCTTAGTCTTCGATATCACAAAAACAACAATTGAATTTTCATCATTATGCAATTATAATCACCAATGATGAAACTTTCAAGAAACTTCAATGAAATAGCCAAAATAAAGAACAGAAGACAATTGAGAACTTTTCTATATATTCTATCTACTAAAAAACAGTTCAAGAAAACAACATTAAATAAACCTCCATGAAAGCTAAACCTAATCGGAAATGGCAATTAACAAAAAAAAAAAAACAACAACCAAAAACACGAAAGTGCCCATAAACCTAAAACAAACTACAAAATAGTAAAAAAAAACCCAAACGGGCCTCAAGGCCCTATGTCCATGCTGATTACAACCCCCCTGTTTTCAAGCCACGATATCTCTAATCCTCGCTGAACACCTTGGCACTCGTGGCTCTTTTGTCTTGGTCTCTTCAGCCTGCTCGTGTTCACATTGATCCTCACATTCCATTCGTGCATCAGATAGTTATACTTTTAGAGATAATTGTGGAAGTGGAAGGACTCTTTGAATAGATATTGATATATCTCTCAGAACACATCAATACACATCTAATTATCCACTTAACATTCTTTTCACATATTTTCTCTTTCTTTTTTTGTTTTATGGTATTAGAGCCATGCTAAGACTTATATTCTGTTAAGTGTTTGTGAGTGGCAGAAAATTTGTCATCTGTTATGATGGAGGTTTCAAATGGAGGAGATGTTCAGAAAGGGACGGAGAAACTTGTAATCGAAAGCTACAAGTACCGGAGGATGCGTATGGACGCATACCGTCAAGCACAGAACTTATGGGAATTGGTTGTTGGTGCTGATGAAATTCCTATTGATGTACTTGAGAATGCCGAGTCACAAAGGAAGTGGAGGTTCAAGTGTAGGAAGGCTCTCTCTTCCTCTAAAGACATCTGTTGGCAAAGAGTTCATTGATCATGTTCGTGACATCATTTCCCCGGAAGAAGTTTGGGAAACGCTCGAAAGGTTGTTTACCATGAAGAACACAACAAGAGTGTAGCTATTGGAGAATGAATTGGCAATGCTAAAGAAGGTAGGTATGTCATTTTCAGAATACTTTTTATGAGTAAAAAGTATTTGTGCAGAAATTTTAGAAATAGATGCGAATGAGAAAATTAGCGAAGCCCATCTCTGTCATTGACGCAGAACAAGTAGACAAGCAAGATCAGGATTGTTTAATAACTTTCTTAATTAGATAGAGTTTTATTTAGAAACTTGTTTTATTTTTTTTTTATTGTTTTCTTCCTGATTTTTTTGATTTCCTAGTCTGATTAGGAAAACAATACTTAGCTTTAGTAGTTCAATTGGATTCTGAAATTGTTGCCATTGCACTGTTCATCGGGGTTGCCGTTCGCCGTCACTTTTCCGGGGCACTGTACACCATCACTATTCATCGATTACTGTTCATCCGAACTAAAAGTTGTGATTTTTCTTGAGTTCCTATTATTATATTTCTACCAGGATTTCTTATTCCTCAACCTACCACATCCACCTGCGTTAGTTGGTATCAGAGCAAAAAATTCGAGATGTCAGGCAGAAACATGGATCTGACTGTGGTTGCGATCTTGAAAGATTTGCACAGTGCAGGGAAGAGCGAGATCGAGCCATGCAGCAGATAATGGAGAACCAAGCTCGAGCTACCAGATGCTTGCAATATCTCCAATGCGTTCAATGTGCAATATTTTTCTCGATTCTATGGAGGCATGCAAGCTTGAGGACAAGCACTCTCCAAGAGGGGGAGTCTGATGCAGAACAAGTAGACAAGCAAGATTAGGATTGTTTAATAATTTCACTTCCTTAATTACATAGAATTTTATTAAGAAACTTGTTTTATGTTTATTTTTTATTGTTTTCTTCCGGATTTTTTTGATTTCCTAGTCTGATTAGGAAAACAATACTTAGCTTTAGTAGTTTACTTGGATTCTATTCCCTAGTCTGATTAGGAACATAGAACTTCTAGTATTATAAATAAGGATGAATGCCTAATAGCCAAAAAAAATGAAAATTCAATCTATTATCATTAATATTTTAGAGTTTTTTTCTCTTTCCTTGTGAACTCAAGGTTTTTTTTTCTTTCTTCGTCCTTTAACTACTTTATATTGAAGTTGGATTATAGGAGAAGAAATCTATTTTCGTAGTCTTGACCTTTGACAAGTTTAGAAGTTAGATTGATGAAAAGCCTTAAACTTTGACCGGTTATCCAAAGTTCGAGTTTCCGAAAGTTTTTCTAAAATTGTTGCCATTGCATTGTTCATCGGGGTTACCGTTCACCATCACTATTCCGGGGGCACTGTTCACCATCATTGTTCATCGATTACTGTTCATCCGAACTAAAAGTTGTGATTTTTCTTGAGTTTATATTATTAGATTTCTTCCAGAATTTCTTTCCTAAACCTACCACATCCACCTGTTTTAGTCGCTATCTTGTTCATGGTTTGAAAGAGTATGGGCCTTTTGTCATTTCCATTCGAGGGTGGTCAGCACAACCATCCGTTGAAGAGTTAGAGAATTTTCTCTCTAATCAAGAAGGTTCGGCAAAACTGATGGTCAAAAATTTTGATTTCGACGCTATTCTCTTTTGAAAAGGAAAGCCTAACAAGTTGAATTCTCTTGGAAGCGAGAGCAAGGAAGAAGATGCAAACGGAGAAAAAAATGAAAACTCACAAAACAAGAAGGTGGTGGCCTGCTTTAAATGCGGAAAGCCTAGGCATGTTTGGAAAAATTGTCAGGTGATGCTTGCAAAGGCCAATGTCAATTGCACAATTGAAAAGGATGATCGACTCAATTGGGAGCATTGTTTCACTGTAGAGGCTATTGAACAAAAGTTATCCCAAGCTTTTGTCAATTATGTCAATAACATGGAGGAGTAGTGGATTATTGATTCCGATTGCTCTCACCATCTAACTGTCAATGACACTCTGTTCTCAAAGGTGCATGAACGTCATGGAGATCGAGTTATTATCACAACTGATAACTCTACTCATCTAGTTGGAAAAGAAGGTGTTGTGATATTGACGTGGCTAATGATATAAGCACAAGAATGGTCAAGTTACATGATGTTTGTCATGTCCCAGGTTTGACGAAAAATCTAGTGTTAGTTCCTCAAATTATTTATTCTGGAAAATGTGTCTTATTTGGTCCAAGTGATGTAAAAGTGCTTGACAATGTGAAGGAAATTTCTGCTAATGTTGTTTTCATTGGCAAGAAGAAAGGTTCCTTGTTTGTCAAGTCAACTGGAGAAGCCTATGTGAAAAAGACAAGTCAAATTGATAATGTTGCAATTTGGCATGTCTGATTGGGTCATGTAAGATATCAATTGTTGCAACAAATATCTTCCAAAAAGTTAGTAGATGGAATACCAACTCTAAAGAATATACACGAAGATGCGATTTGTCAAGGCTATCAATATGGCAAATCCCATTGTCTTCCTTTCCAAAAATCATCAAATCGTCTGTCTACATTGTTTGAATTGGTTCATACAGACTTGCTGGGACCAAAAAGAACAGCTAGCTAGAGCAAGCATTGTTATCTTATAGTGCTGATAGATGACCACTCAAGGTTCACTTAGGTGAAATTTTTGAAGGAGAAAAGTGAAGCACTATCCAAGTTTGTGAAGTTCAAAGATGCCATTAAGAAGGAGTTTGGAAAGAAGATAGAATGCCTTCGCGGTGACAATGGTGGAGAATACATGTCAAATGATTTCTTACAGTATTGTGATGATAAGGGTATTCTTCATCAAATGACTTGTCTAGACACTCCGCAACAAGATGGGGTTGCAGAAAGGAAGTTTGGGTGTCTTTTTTTAGTTTCTCTCTCTTGACTGCAAGACAAGAATCTTCCTCGGGAGCTTTGGGCAGAGGCGATTCAATGTGCATGCCACTTGACTAATAGGCTACCATCTTGGCCAGGTGCACAAAAATCTCCTTTTGAGATTTATATGGTGAGAAGCCAAATGTGAATTATTTTCGAGTATTTGGTTCTATATGTTATGCTCTTATTCCCAAAACCAAACTTGAAATGAAAGCAAAAAAGTGTATACTTGTTGGCTCTAACTCTTACAGAATGGGCTGGAGATGCATGGATCCAGAGACAAAAAGTTTACTGCTCCTGGAGATGTGGTTTTTGATGAGGTCTCATCTTTATTTTCTACTTCGAAATTTGTTTATCTTGATGATAATCATGACAATTTGGAGCTCTTATTTCCAAAAAAACAAATGTGCAAGCACCTGGTAGTAGAGATATAGAAAACGAACCTTCAGTTTATGGTGAACAACAAACTGTGAGAAGGTTAACAAGGGGAAAAAGGCAGCTAGCCTCTCTTAAAGATTACGAGGTAGAGCTTAACAATTGTTTAGGGACTTCATGTTTCTTCACACGAGCATTAACTGCAGAAGAACCAACAAGTTATGAGGAAGCAAGGGGCTGTCCAAATTGGGAGACAGCAATGCAAGAGGATATTGAAGCCTTAGACAAAAATGAGACATGGGAGTTGGTGCCTAGCCCAGAAAATTCCGAACGAGTCACATGCAAATGGGTTTTCCATTTGAAGAATAGATCTAATGGCACTATTGACAGGTTTAAAGCCTGTATTGTTGCTAGGGGTTTCTCTCAAAGCTATGGATTTGAGACTGTCAGTTGATGCAGGACGATTTTTGGATTGTCCGCAATTATCTGACAACAACCGAACAGGGAAAAGAAACAAGGGATGTTTTGCATGATCACTCACGATTTTGGGATGTTTTGCTTGATCACTCACAATTTTGGCCTAACTTGAATTGCAATTCAAAACCAAAAGTAAAAGAGAAGGAATTCGATTCCTGGAATAATGTCGAAAAACAAAGCTTCTTTTTTTTTTTTTAAACTAAGACAAAACCGAAATATTTATAACCTAAATCTATCCTAGACCTAATCATAATTAATTAAAATAATCTTAATTGGATTTAAATAAAAGAATCCTAATAAGATTAAAAAAAAAGAAGAAGAAAATTACAGAAATATCCCTAAAATATAATTAAATCTGAAAAACATTAAAAGTGCTTGGAAACCCATCAAGATGCTCCCGGATAGCCGAAAAACATCATAGGTTATGGAAAAGCTATGAGTATTGCTCATCGGGCCATCTCTAGTAGCGCAGTTAAGTTTCAGCCCATTCCGAGACAATTGGGTCAGCCCGCATCCTGAGGTAGAGGATCCTCATCAGTCCTTGAGTTGGATCGGTTCGAATGTCCACATCATCAGTCCAGTATCAAAGATGGTGATGGTGAGAACTCTAATCTCACTTGTTGTTTTCAAGGGTTGGAAATTGTGGCAATGTGAAGTAAAGAATGCATTTCTTTACGGAGAGTTTGATCGGGTAGTATTGATGGAGTAGCCCCCTAGTTTTGTCTTTGAGCAATTTGTAGGGGAATCGGATCCCGAATCCACGAGGAAACAAATCCGGAGTCCCAGGATTTAAAAAGATTTTTCTCTCACATAAAAGAGTTCAAGAACGATACATGGTTTTGAGGATTCGCGAGATCTTGTCCTGCGGAATGGATCTGGACGTCTTGATCTACTATGCAAAAGATCTTCTAATCTATTCCCTATCTGT
>JAOXNR010053231.1:0-14640 GCA_028571225.1 Parsonsia alboflavescens
ATTGCACTTGGTGCTAATTTAGTACCCTTTTTTAAAGTTTCTGCCCTCCCTGTATGTCATATGTTCTGAAAATTGGTTAGCCACCCTGCAATATTATTGTTGACTTCTTCATTGCACAGTGAAGATGACAGTGACACAAAGTGGAAGGCGAACCCACAATCCCCATGGCAAAACCAGACCGAATCGTAAAACAGCTTGGGGAAAATCTTGCCTTTCACAATCCTCTATAGTTCCACAATCTACTGATGGAATGTTGGGGTCTAATCTATTCGACAAGTATATTGAGTAAGTCTTAATTAAACTTAACAAGTTTAACAAAGGCCTTATACATGCTTTGACATTCAGCATTTTATGGGAGATGCTCCTAGAAGAGAAAAAGAAAGCAAGTTGTTGTTTGGACTCGCTCTAGTTCCACATATATGCCAACAAGGATAAGGGGAGAGCGTTGGAGTGGATAGCCAGCAAGGAGGATCTTCATAGCAGAGACTATCTATTGGTTCCAATTGTATCATGGTGAATTAAGAAAACTTTAGCTTTCTTATTTCTGTCAAGAATTGAAGCACTATTCTTTTCTAATCTATTTCTCACATTTTAATTGCAGGAGTCATTGCAGTTTGTAGATCTTTTCTGGCTTCAATGATAATAAGAAAGTGGAGAAATGCATTATCCTTCTAGACTCATTCCACATAGCAAATAATAACTCTTTAGAGCAATTATCTAGACGATATTAATTCTTTAACAGATTTAGACTTCTTATACTAACACAATTATATAATTTTTTATTTTTGCCAATACTATATAGAAAACCATTTCTCCAACATTTTTTTCTGAACTAATCTTTTTGGGTTTCACATTCATGTCCACCAGGTTCCTGGAAGATATACATAAAGAAAAGGGGAGGTATTTTTATGTCACTTCAGTTCATAGTATCCCTTTTCTAATTCCCAAGGCAAGCACCCAAAATTGTATCGCAAACTATTCAATTCTTAGACTGATTCTTCCTTTCACTTCTCTTTACTTCCTTGCTTCATCTTGTACTTTCAAATTCCAATAAGTGGGAGGTGAGGAATGTGCATATTACGTGCTCTTATTCTCCATCCTCACTGGCCAGCATGCGCCAGATCACTTTACGTTAGAGGATTTTTCATACTTTGTAAGGATAGATCTTACTTTCAGTGATCCTTCTTATTTTTATTTTTATTTTTATTGTAATTTTGAGTTGTTATTTTGACAAGAGGTACGAGGAAGGCCTCAGTATTCCAGTTTTTTTAACCAGGGATGAGACCTTAACCACATTTGAGTTATAATATTAAAATTAGGATAGTGCATCTAGTATTCCAATTAATGAATGTGTCATGCTATTAATTCTATCTATAATCATAATATAAAACACTAGGCATTACTCCCTCAATCTAAAATAACTAAAAATCCATCAAATAAAATCATAAAATTAACTACATTCATATTAGTGTTGATGTGAGAACATAGGCACTATCTGATTTAAGGCCTGAGATGTTGAAATTTTCCCAGTTCTAAATTTTATACATCGACAAGATGGCTACCTTGAAATTAAATTGCAGATATATACATATTCTGGAGTTGAACTTTATACATTCAGATATATACATATATTAAATGTTGAAACCTTCTTCTTTTCAAGTTCAAGTTTTGCTCTTGCCTTCTCTTCATTCTCTATCCAGCAATGTTTTTGATTGAAGCTAATTTTCTTCTATGTATTTAGTTCAATTCAATAAATGTACCTTTGCTTTATTTTTTTTCCATTTTTGCTTTCTCCCGGGCATCTACTTGTGGACTCCCCATTTGTGCCTCTCTTTGAATTTCACTAATGCATTGCCTATGATACTAAGTGGTGGAATGTACAAGCCTTACAAGGGATGAAAGCTTCGTAGTATCCTGCCCATACAGCATTATTACTAATCAAGTTCTCTGCAATTATTTCATATATTTTAATCGATAATTAACACTTTTGCCGTAATGTCATTTGCAAATGAAGCTAGATTGGCTTACCTTTGATACATTTAATGCATTTCAAGGTGGCATTACTGTGCCCCAAGATGAAGATGAGGAGGAACACAGTGAAGGTGGTGAAGACACTGTGGAGCTTGGAATTGAAATACTTGATCCCTTCAAGCATGAATCAAGTCCTAAAGGCGTTTTAGAAACCTTAGATAATACTCCCACTTCTGGACTGAATGATACAAAACTCGTGAGTTACTAGGATCTTCAAATGAGCATTGTTTCATTACTATTATTTGCAACAATTGTTTAATCATAACTTCCTCTCTTTTTTTTTCATTATTTGCAGGCATTGACATATTTGAAATCAAAGCCTTCTTCCTCTACCTCCTATCATTCAATCCAATCTGGGGATCCAGTATCAAGCTCTGGGAAAAGTCCACCCATTACAAGATCACTAACCATGATCGAGGTTGTAGCTAAGACTGCACGTGCCAATGACTATATAATCGTTGAGGCAGTCACACTGATTCAACAAGTCATTATGAGTCAGAAACGTTGCAGCTTGGTTTCTTCTATTGGCCCCAACAAGGTCATACCTCCTAATGATGCAGAGTCTACTCCCTCGGCATCAGGTGCGACAATTTTTTTAGCTTTATGAATCATACAATTAAAATTTGTTCTTTATTTCAATATTACATGTTACCACATTTGTCTTACCTTGTCTTTGCTTAGTAATTTACCTACATGAGACATGGAAACATACCTTTGAAACAATATTGGTCATGATATAGTCTTAGTTGAGAAGGAATTACTGTAAGAGAGGTGATTAGTTCATCTTTAATGAAAGAATATTGTTAAGACTTTACATAGAAATATAAACCACAAATACATACCTTTTAAATAGTGCAAGAAAATTATATCCATATATGGAGATTGAATACAAATTCAAATATTTTTGTGAATATAGAAGATGGATAAACTTAAGTTATTAATGAGTATAAATTCGTATACACCTAAGGGAAGATTAAACTATTTTTAGAAAGAAAACATTATTAGTATAGATGAAAGATTTGAGGATTTAAAGCGTAGTAAAAAATTTCATTTTTTTATAAGTTGGGAGTCTACTTTAATGAGAGATAATAGATTCTAACCAATAGTGTATAAATATACTAATTCTACTTAATATATATGTACTTTACACTTTTCCTGTATATAATAGAATAAGGAATTACCAATTGGGGTTTCAATAAAGAATTTTCCTCCAATTTTGATATGTTTTTTGGGGTTTCTTTATACATATAAGAACTTATGCATATTAAACAATGACAGTGAAAAGAGTTTGTTTTAATTCCATTAGTTATGCATTCTTATTGAAGTTTATTGTGTTTTACTTTATGGTTACATAACAGGTGACACCGCGGCTTCCACCAGTACCAAAGGTCATGGTAATGCCAAGCTCCCATAGAAATGGTTCACTGGCCATTGCTTAGAGGTTCACCTATCAAGGAAGTGTGGCAATGTGAGTGGTGATTACAAGCATTCTCAATTGCTTGCGGGGTTTGGCCAAGATGGGAAACAAACTCCCATTCATGTATAGATCATTTTCTGATGTGTCAAAGGAGATGAAGGATCAACTCTAGGAAAAGATTAAGGTCTGTCACAATCCTTATGAATCTTAGATGTCAAACAATTCAAACATTGTCAAACCTAAATGTTAGATCATGTGTTTGTTCCTTTGTAATTGTGTCTAAACATAAGCTAAAATAAAACTTTTTAGCAAGGAAAATCTTAAAAAGTGGTTAATAACAGTGTGTATTAACAGGTGCAAGTATTAACAAGATATCAAGAATTTTCAGAGATTTGTGGTCCTTTTTTATTTCAAAAGTTTTCACTTAGGCTAATATATCTTGCTTTGTTTTGGAATATACAGAGACCTAAAAGGCTTCTAGAATTTATAGATTTAGTTGTTTATATCCACTAACACACGTTCATCCACTGTTTTACTGTTTCTCTAGTTGAGGACAATGAGTAAACAGATGTGTTGATTCTACAACCAAGGATAAATACAATTAATTGTCTAGTTGTGTTAGCTATTTGCAAGTTTTCTACTTGATCATTTTTTTTAGTAGAGCAATACCACAAATTAGAGAATATGTTTTAAAAAATACACATAAGAGAATTGGGAAATTATATTAACTTGTAATTTAATTTTTGCTTTGTTGAACTTTATTTAGGATTCAAACTTAGTATATAGAAGACTATGCAATTAGAAGTACAATAATTGTAAATTGAACTATCACGTCAATTACCAAATTCAAGAATTACATATTCAAGTCTCGGTCGTCATATATATATATATATATACTTTGATCAAAGACCATCTTACTTTATTTAGCTATATATTAATCTTTATGAATCTCCCTTCTTAAAGAGTACTAGTTGACTTTCCAGTTCTCTCAGTCTATGGGTTGATAATGCTTATAAATTCATCCAACATACTACATTGTGGTTTTTTTTTACAGGAAAACACCATATTGCCGGACAATGAGGATGCCAAGAGGGTTGTGTTCCAAATAATGAATAACAGTTGGAAGGATTTAAAAAGTAGGTTGAAAAAGTTATACTTTGAACCATTCCAAGACAACCAAGAGCTTCCCCTCTATCCGGATGAGAGGGTGGATTCACAACAATGCGAAATCATTTGCACGTACTGGAAACTTGATGAAGTGAAGGTAAAGTTACAATTATGTATTTCAAAATGATTTTGGTGCCTTGCTTTTTCTTGAATGCCAGAGAGGTTATTGTAATAAATCTAATTCATTTATCGAACTTATATAGTCGGCGGCCTCCCAAAACTCCCTGAATCATACCTACTAACAATTTTCCCACATAACTGAGAAGGTTCCTTCTTCTATAATTTATGAGCAAGTAGGAACTTTATAAACTTAATAGCTTTCTTTAGTTTGTTTTTCTTTTAAATTCTTTTTGGCTTTTAAAGATCAAGAGATAATGTGCTATTTTTTACTTTAAATTTACAGTTATTCTCCGAGGGAAAAGGTGACACACAGTATGATGTGTTTGTGGCAACAAGAAAACAGAGAAATTCTACCATTGACAAGGGTATTGAAGATGTAATTGTAAGTTAGAGTTCAATTTCTTTTGATCTCAGAGAATGGTGACATTAATTTTATATTTTAAAACATAAATTTGACTTCAATATCTTTTGATTTTAACTTGTGATTAATCTTTTGTCGGCTCAAATACAGAAAACTACATAGAGTTGCCCAAGGGTGAGCACACACACGCTGCTAAAGATGTGATATTCTCCAGTATAATGGGTAAAGACAGAAAGAGTTGTATGAAGTTCATGGGAAAGGGGCCTTTGAGGTCTAAACTAAAGTAATCCATTGCCAAAGAATTAGCAGCAAAAGTGTCACAGTTGCAGGTTCAGTTGGAGGAGAATATGGAGCTTGAAAAAGCACGTTACAGGGAAGAATTAGAGCCAGAAAAAGAGGTCTTTCAAGCTCAGATGGAGAAGAAGATACATGAAGAGATGAAGAGACAGGTTGCAGTAGAAATGAAGGACATTCTGTCACGAATAGGTCCAAGTGCTACAGCCTTCTACCTATATCTCCAATTCCGCCATCAAGTGTTACAAAGAGTACATCTCTTGGAGTTGCATCAATGACTCGAATATCCTCCTGCAATGAACACAAATAGTAGTTTGAGCCATTTCATGCGTTATCTATTTCAGATGTGCTATTTATTAGAATTAATGTAAATGGTGAAAAGTTTAGTGTTGGTTTTTGGCTTTGCAAAAGTTGGTCCTTCTTTTTTTCCTTCTTCAATGGATGCTATGATGGAGGTGATATAATGAACTGGAAGTTTGTTATTGTTGTGCTGGTTGAATGATGGAGGTGATATAATAAATTGGAAGTTTGTGATTGTTATCAAAATTTTACTTTCTATGTTTCTATGATGGGGAAGTTGATGCCAGTGTTTTGTTGTGTTTTTGTGTTGCAATGGTTGTGAATTCTATGTTTAAACTTGATGCCTAAGTTGATGTCTAAGTTTGCCTCTTAATGTTTACATTTTAAATTGAACTAGAAACTTGGTTTCCCCAATTTCAAAGTTTGGCTATCATTTGTTTGGTTTTAAAATTAAGCAGAAAATTGGCTTTTGTGGTGCCAAAATTTGGCTTTCATTGGTTTTTGTTGAATCAGAAAAATGGTTTCTATGATCTTTTTTTCATTCTCTGTTTAAACTTGATACCTAAGTTGATGCCAAAAATTGGCTTTTAGTATCAAAAACTTGGTTTTTGTGATGGTAAAGTTTCATACTGTCTATTCAATTTGATGTTTGAGTTTGGCTTTATATGTTTCTGTTTTAAAATGCAATAGTAACTTGGTTTATGTGATGCCACTGTTTTTCTATGTTGCTGTTTTTAATTGATAACTTAGATTTAATACCAAAGTTCATTACTAACTTTGTCTTTTCTATGTTTATGTTTTTAATTGATAAAGAAATTTGGTTTTCTTTTTAAGGGCCTTTTGTTCATAGATTTTAGTGCATTAATTTGTCCATGTTAATCCAATTTGTGCTGAAGTAGGTTAATGTTTTTAACACTTTTCCCAATTCTCCTTATGGACAAATTATAATCTGTTTTTAATTGCTTCTTGTTTTTAAAGCCTAAGTTCATGATTAAGTTTGCTTTTGTTTCTATGCTAAAGTTTGCATTAGACTTTGATGTGTCCAAAGTTGGTATTTCTCTAGTTGTAGTTCCTTGAAGACAATTGTATTGAAATCTCTCACTTGCCTTTGTGCTTCTTGTGAGACATTGAAACAAGTTGAACAACTTTCTTGTATTGAAGACAATTTATTGTAACAAGTTAAACACTTTCTTTTCTTTTTTTGACCCTATCTTTTGAAGGGATGACGCAGAGCTGGTTGCTGATCAAGGTGGTTCGGATGCGGGGAAGATGTCGGTTTAGCAAGTTTCGGTTCCACAATCAGCTTTACGACATTCAGAACATTTGAAGAAGAAGTCATGAGCTGTTTTAAAAATCGAATTGATGTCGGGCACGATTCCTGAGGCAACTGAAACGAGCTCGGATTGGGCTCAAATCTGACTGAGTGACCCGGAATGGCCCAACGAACCAAAATCACTGCTATGCTGTGATGCAAGGCTTTTTTCGGCATCCGGAGTCGTTTCAATGGAGTTTTGGACAATTTTTTGTTTCAGTGGCATTGTTGTAATTTTACAGTTTTTAGTGACAATTTAGTAATTTACTGTTTTCTAGGGGGTTTTTTGCAATTTCTTTACTTTTCTTTTCCGATTAGGGTTAGGCTTTGTTTTTGGCTTTAAAAATGGTTTTCGGCTGGTTGTTTTTTGACAGTTTTGATGAATTAAAGTTGCCTTTTTTCTGCTTTTTCGATTTTCGACTACTACGAAAAATCGTTTTTCGCTTGATTTTAATTTTCGTCTTCTAACTACTTGCGTTGAAGTTTGATTCGAGGGAAAATTGAATCAGGTTCTTTTTTTCGTTTCTTGTTTTGCAAGTTTCTGAACAAGAACGAATTTTCAGATTCTGTTTCTGACTGCGTCAAGGGATTTCTCTCCTTCTTTGTTTTATGTATTTTTTAAAATTTGTAAAGGGATTGTTTATATATGCTATTGTGAAATGTGCAAATTAACCATTCTTGTTTGGTTAAATTTGGAGAGGATTTACACTATTTCAATTGAATCCACTAGGTTAATAGCTTTAAATAGGATATTAAAACAAAAAATAATCTGGACTAAAAATGAAAAAAATCTTTGTACGAAAGCTAAAAATTATTATATATCACTGAAAATTACTCTAAAATGGACTACACAATATATCTATGGATATATATATATATATATATATATATTATACTATGGTCCTTGAGTGGTCATATGTAGTCAGTTTCTATGTATTATGGCCATCAGAGAAAATATATACGATGACTTTAAGGCCGTAGTATATAGTCAAATATACTAACCCGATTTTCTTTAATACGACAGCTCAAAATATGTAGTATATCATTTGTTTATATTCTACGCTCTCAAGACCGTTGTAAAAAATAAAGTTCATATGACCAACAAATCTTTTTTTATACAATGGCTACCAACATGTAGTATATAATTTATTTATATACTATAGTCCTAAAACCGTCGTATAAAACAAAGTTTACCCGACCAACAAATTACATTTTATATGATGGTCATATAAGTGTAACAAATAGTTTATTTTATGCTATGGCATATACGACTTGTAGTTTAAGAAAAAAAAAATAGTTTTTACGACAGTCATGTATATGACTTTATACGATTCCATATTTGGACCATAGTATAATCTTTTCTTCGTCAAATCTTTTTTACCACACCTCTATTTGTGAAGGTCCAAAAATCGTCATCGAACCTTCAAAGAGTTACCAAAATAACTCTTTGAAGGATTTGGAAGCGCCTCATTTAACAACTCTTGAATTTCCTATAAAACATTTTATTTATCATATCATTATCCAAAATTCTTTATTTTTTTTATCATCTTTCTTCTCCAATTAAATGAGTACATCTTCCTCCATATATATTAAACATTCTCTCTTATAGATTCTGTTAGAGTGCCTACACATTAAAATATGTCTGCATCAATAAGATGTATCAGCTTTAAATATATATTCTTTAATTTTTTCATAAAACAATTGATTTTTTTATAAAATAAAAAATAATAATATAATGAATAATATTTATTTTAAAGACTTTTTTATTTATCGAAAGAACTTTTAATTTTTTGACAAAAATATAAAAATATTTATATATATTCACAATTAAATAAATAAGACTAGATAACACCTACTCATAATATTCATAGACAAATAACTAAAAAACTCTTTAATTTCAACATAAAAATATTAAATTTTGAATAAAAAAAATTATTTAGAAACTTATCAATTTCTCAAAAAATAAAAACTTTTTAAATTTCACTCAGAACAAAAATATCCACACATGAAATTAAATCATTAAATGACCAAACATGAGGTAGAGGCAAAAATAATGTATTTTAAGATATGAAACTTTTATATATTTAAATTTTTAACGATGAATTTTAAGAAATTTACATTAAAACAACACAATGCGCAATGTGTGGATCATCTGGTTATTATATTACATTAGCAACAGTGACAGAACTTGCTAAAGATAAATGATGCAACTTCCATCTCAAGCAAATTGCTAAAAAGCTCAAAGTTAAGCATCTAACAAAATCTTCCTCAATTTGGGTATACCTAAAATAATGAATGAAAAAAAAAAACAAAAACAAAGAAAGAATAGTCATTAGAAAATAAATCAAATATAATGAAAAGAAGAAAACTGCATAATTAACATCATATGAAACATACTTCACTTTTAAGTGCTCATAGTCATCTTCCAATCACCACCAAAGTTTCACTTAGTAAATCGACTTCCCTATATTCATTGTGGACTTGAACCTAAATTGAACCATTCCAACTAGAACTGGTGAGTCTTCAACATTTCTTCAAATTGTGCTTCCCTTCCAGCTGCTCTTATCATCCAATCAAACACATTTCTTAATTTGACGTGCTTTACAACACACCAATCTTTATGTCTTTCAAGATCATCAACCAAATTATCACCTGGGAACCAAACAAGAAAGATTTTCCATGTTAACCCAAGCTTATCTTTCTTGCAACCCCTAATTTATCTCAACCCAATCAGGCTTGAACAATACAATCTTGAACCTACCAAAGTAATTTAACTTAATATTTTCTCTCAATACTCCATAATAGTTAAATTCCCCTTCAATAGGTCGTTTGTCCTAGTAACCACCAAACCCCCAGAATTTTATGTTTTCAAACATTTCTCTTGAGCTTTAATGTGAAACCCGAACCCATTTACAACGTAACCACTATATCTTCTAACATTTTCATATGGTCCTTTTGCAAGCCATCTAATTTTATCAAGTTTATTCTTTATATTGTTCTTAAATCTAAGAAACCTGATCTTTTTAAGAAATTTGTGATCTGATTGAATGTACTTTGCATGTCAATATAAAAAACTTTGACTTCGAATACAATCAATTTCATATTTGCGAAAAACATTTTGGATGGTCTCATATTTTTAAAAAAATTCACATGCATCCCATTCATAACAGTTTGACATATTAACTTCATGTAAGCAGTAACTCCAATGAAAGTAATACCCACAATAAGAGAAAAGTATGGCATTTTAGAGGAGTGATTAAGAGATTGTACCTAATGGAGCAACTTCATCACAATTGAATAGAATATATCTATGTGCTTGTGTTGCGGTATTCTCGTTTAACTTAGACCTTGCTACCCTTTTTCAGTTTCTAATCAGAACTCCCTCTCTTCTCCTTTTCCCGGGTGGACGACCTGTGTAAGGTATATGAATTCATTATCATCAAAGAATTTCTCATTCTTTGTGTTCCCTAAAAGCTTGCTAAATTCAGTCTCAACTCTATAAAAACAGTGTGAACATAAAGTTAAACATTCATGTCCAATTGTGCTTCTGCAATTGAGCCCCCTAGATATGCACGATTAAGCAAATAATTCGTCAAAGCAAGAAGAAACTTGCAGGCATATTAATTTGATGATTGTGTCAGATATGTGCATTGATGATCATGTCAAATTTATGCATGTAATCTCCATCCACCAAATCAACATACAAAGGATAGGGAAAGACAAAATAGAATCTTGATCCAAGTGATTGATCTCCATATCAGTAGCCCAATAGTGAGAATATGGTTGTCCTATAAATCAAAGAAGAAATATCCCAAATAAAAAGGTGGAAATTTGGTTGATCCTTTTGTGATACCCCAATTCTATATCATGAATATATATTAATATATATAAATAAATAAATATATATATATATATATATATGTGTGTGTGTGTGTGTGTGTGATTATGTATATTGATAAGGATGGGCCTAAATACAAATTGTCAAATTGGGATATACATTTTGGCATAGGGAGGACAATTGCCAAACAGTTGGTTGTGGATGCTATCAGGCTCATAGTCACGTTAACATGTTTATGGTTTTAAGCTAACGTTTGAGCCAACGTACCCATTGTCAACTTGGATTATCCATTTGGGCATAGCGAAATTGGTTGCCAAGTATATAGCAATGGGTGCTATCCGACCCACAGTCACTTTTTGGGTTCGAGGCGTGACACTTTCCCAATCTGTCTAGAAAACTGTGCAATGATGTCCAATAGTCAGGATGCGTGCAAGAAAAGGGAAGAATCCGAGGTATAAGTAATGAAAGCTATTATTTGACTTATATAATGATGGGGTTCAGAAAGTGTTGGGACGGATCACCCGCAGATCCTGATGAAGCAAAGCCGTTAGCAGCCTGAAAAGGTAAGAAAGAGAAGTCACCGGACTGGGCTGTCGCCCGGGGAAGAACTCCGATGCCTAACTTGGTATTCAGGGAAAGTTTTGCGGTAAGAATGGCTCTCAAGAAAGCAAGAAAATTTTTTCTTATCTGTCCCCCAAACTGACTGGGTATTTTTGTTTAAGTAATCGGAAGAGTGATCTGTTATCTCCCGGAATTCAGTTCCCCTTTTCATCACCGTCGGCAATTAGGATAATGATGGAATTTAATCAAATTCCTCCAGTTGCTCCTGGGATCTCGAAGTTTCCCTAGGACAAGAGATCTTGCCATTCACATCTCTGTGAGAACTAGGTATTTTTGTTTAAGTAATCTAAAGAGTGATCCGTTATCTCCTGGAATTCAGTTCCCCTTTTTGTCACCATCGGCACTTAGGATAATGATGGAATTTAATCAAATCCCCCCAGTTGCTCCTGGGATCTCGAAGTTTCCCTCGAACAAGAGATCTTGCCATTCACATCTCAGTGAGAACTACGAGCTCACTAGACAACCTTCAAACCAACTTCACGGTCTCCAGATGGACATTGAGAAACTCGAACTTCTTTTCTGGTGAGGTTGTGCAGAGTGACCCTTGGCTCCTTGGAGTGACTAGGAGTCGTGCACCAGTGGTCGTAGCATGGAAGATTTATGATGAGGATCGAAACTTGCCAGATCGAAGTTGAGGTCCAGCAAGACCTTTGCCCGAGCTCATTTAGGAGGTTAGGGACCTCTAGGCTTGTGACCTAGGAGGTCAGTGGTGGCGAGTCGCTTGCCCACATGTCCTCCTTGACTCTGTGACTCTGACTTTCAGGTATTGAAGGTAGGGAGCCTTCTAGCTCATTTGGATTGACCTTTTAGTCCGGGTCTTGCCCGCTTAGGTTGACTGGTCCGAGCCACACCCGTTGCACCCATCATTACATCCTTTAGACCCGGCGAGCTCTTTGGTAGCTGGTGCCTAAATTACAATCTTCAAGCCATTGTTACCACTATGTCTGCCAATCTCTTGCAGTGGCAAACTTCTGGGTACCTTTTCCTTCGTGTCTCTAATTGAGAGCTACTAGCTTTCTTTATAATTTTCGGCTTCGAGTAAAGTCGTGCATGCCTGGTCACAGTATGAAAGGTACGTGAGCAAGGTTGAAACTCACAAGGTCGCTGATCATGGTCTTGTGAGTCTTTGTCCCATTCATTCGGAGGTTAGTGACCTCGAGGTCTGTGACCCATGAAGGTGGTGGTTCAAAGTCTTTGCCCACTCACTCCTCGGGGCTTGTCAACATCACCTTTGGGTTTTCGAGATTACCATCTGTCGATTGCAAGTCTGGCCTTCAGGCATTAGGGATCACCATCTTGAGGCCATGGACCCTTCCTTCAGGCATTAGAAATTACCATCATCAGGCCGCGGGTCTGTCTTTTAGGTATTCAAAGCTAACATCTCCAAGTCTTTGATCTGGCTTTCAGGTATTCATGGGCTACTAAGCTACAATCTTTGTGACAATTTTTCTTACAATTGTTTTTGGGAGATTGATATTCAGGTATTTTATAAATTACCACCTTGGGGCTATGGCTCCCAGAAAAACAGCATTGTTTTCTTGCAATGGCTGTCTTTTGTGAAATGGCGCATTCCTTTATTTTTAGAAGCTTGATGGGAGATCACTACTTGAGGATTAAGAGAGCACCACTAAAAAAGAATCCTCTAAAGAATCTCAGCACTTACTTCACGATGAGTCCATCCATAGGTGCTGTTAGGAGAGTGGCCATGGGGACTATGGACCAGCCTGTTAAATCTAAGAAGGAGAAGTTGGCCAAGCGGGAAATATTAGTCAGTGAAGAGGAGGGATCTGCTACCAAATCTATGAGAAGATCTCTGAAGATTCCCCAGTTCGGGTTTCGACAGCTCAAACCCACATCACTTCTCCGAGGGAAACACTACAGTTTTTTTTTTTTAGGAAGAGCTGCAGCGAGTTAGGTTTCTGAACAGTCGACCAGCCCCACACTAGGGGGATCTAACCCACTTCAAACTAGGGGGATCTGACCAGCTTTGAAGGTATCCGGTTTCGTTGTTTGATCCAAATTCAGATTCTCCCAAATCTTAAGGATATTCTTAAACTCCTCTTACTATCGGAATTTCGCAGATCTCCCTCTTACTCTTTCCCCTTTGAATCTAGCAGGAGCATTCTGTCTCCTCCGGACGTTTTCTTCTTCCTTCAAGGCTTTACCGACTGAGTTCCCTCTCCCCTTTTTTTTTGGAAAAAGTTTATATCTCTCTTATTATCTCTCTCTGTAGTCTAAAGAATGATGTTTTTTATCTTCCTCCCATGCTAGACAGTGCTCCTTTGGTAAAGACTGAGACCTTCAAGCTTTCTAACATAGAGGCTCACTTTACGCCTTCTATTCTAAGCCCTAGTCTCATCTTCCGACTCCGTAGGGAGTTAGGTCTAGATAAGGACGTAATTAGAGCAGCTGAGAGACATGAATGAGCTTATAGCAAACATGACGGTCACATAGTTCTCTACAGCGCTAGCCTTAAGGATGGCATTTTACTCCCAAACATCCAAATTTGGTTCTTTGACATTGCCTATTTTTGGCTCTTTTCTTCGAATCTGCTTGTGCCCAATTCTTTCCAGAGGGTGGCTGCTTTTATAGCCATTTGCCACCTTTATAGAGTCCCGGTCTCCCAGGAACTTTTTAGGTGCTTTTACAGGATTGGTGTCTTCTCTGCATCAAAGTGCATTGAACCGAATCCCGAATCCAATAGGAAAAGAATCCGGAGTCCCAAGATTTTAAAATTTTCTCACATTGGAGTTCGAGAACGATACCTGGAATGATGCGGAGATCTGTCCAGCAGAATGGATCTGGACGTCTTGATCTACTATGCAAAAGATCTTCTAATCTATTCCCTATCTATCTAGGTGAATAGAGAGGAAAATAGAAGATTGGAGAATTTCTTAAGTGGAGTGGAGAAAAACAGACATTCTGTAATTTTTCTGTAGAGAGAAAAATTACGTCCGTTCATATTTCTTAGGGTTTCTGAATCATCATCTTTTTTCTGGTTATTCCAGGATTAATAAACAATCCTTTAATAACTCAGTCAGAAATATAGGTTTTTTATAGGTCAAAAGCCCAACAGTCCAACAATCCATTTATTTAATTAACGGTCCAATAATTATTCATTGGATCATGGACCCAACATAATTATTCTGGCCCTTTAATTAAAGCCCAATATTTATTTT
>JAOXNR010053232.1:0-14639 GCA_028571225.1 Parsonsia alboflavescens
TTATTTTAATTAAAAGTCAAAATAGGTATAGAATGAAAAGTTAGTTTTAGATATGAGTAATTGTGAAATGTTATGAAGAATTGGGTAAATAAAAACTTACTGTTTTCATTTGGGTAAAAATGAAAACGCCCCCAATCCATGCCACGACTGATTTAATTTTGTTCTCATTGCAGGTTCCTTGAAATTCATTCCTTTGTCTCAATTCCTGGTTAGTTTTCAATTTCTTTAATTCTTACACGTGTGAATACTACTAGCCTTCTAGGTGTAAGTTCCCTCATGTAGGGGATGATGATTCTATGAAGATCCTGTTCATCTAGGATTAATAAGAGTAAAAGGTGGCAACTAATTTTTCTTGCCGATGTTTTTAAAATCGGATTGGACATCAGATCATACAGTTTACTAATTCATGATTTAATGATCTAATTGTAATTAAACTATAATTAAACCAGTAATATTATAATTAAAATGAATTTTTATATAAATATATATATTTATATTTTTATATATATCTTAATAGATACCCAAATTTATTAATAATTGTAGGTATGTTGATTCCATAATAGAATAAATATCAACTAAAAGTTATTAGTTATTAAAAATAAATGATATTAACTAAATATTTTTTTATAAATAAAAATTAAACTAACTAATTTATATGTCAATTTAAATTTGATAACATTTAATGTTGGTTAATATTCTTGGTTATTGCTATTTCTTTTGCATTTAGTATTGATGTATATTTTGGTGTAAAAGTTCTCATTTTCAAGGTAATTAAATGATAATGTCTACAATTTGATTGAAGAAAAAACTAATTTTAGGATGTATTTGAAGATTTTAGTTGAAATTTGAATTAATTTGAATCCAATTTTTTTTTTTTTTTTTCAAAAGTAGTCTGGTTTGATATTGAATCAGCTGGTTCATCACTATTTGAACTGTAGAGAACGTTTTTACAGCAAAATGATCCAACGCTTGAAATCAAATCAGTTAGAAGATTGATTAAGAAAACCATGCTTCCAGGGGATGAGGTCAGGTCATACGTGTACTGGGCGTGGTTTGCATTTTGGGGAAGACTCCGAAAGGAAGGAAGGGACTGAGGTGAGAAAATCTAAAAAGGGGCATCGGTGGCGCGAATTCATGGATCAAGAAGTCCCATTCGTCCTCTTTAACTTCTTCCACTTGCCAACTGTAGAGTTTCTGAGGAGAAGACTTCTGTATGATTGGCTTTTTCTGGAGAGCTGCAATGTTGCGTCGTGGCGTCTTTTTTATTAGGTTTTTTCCTTTTTGGGGAATTGAATATATTTATTTTTATTTTAAATTATTTAAAAATAAATATTTCCTTTTTCTAAATCAATTAAAATTTTATTAATAAATTAAGAGTATCAAGTATAAATTTAATCGAGCCAATTATTTTTTAAAAAAATTATATGAATCAAATTGACACATTCAATTTTGAACAATTTATCAGTTTAATTATTTAATTAGTAAGTTAAATTTGAACAAGTGGATATAAAATTCTTAATAAGTATTTATATTGAAAATTTATTTATTTTTAAAAAATGGCCGACCATTCGGTTTTGGAGAGGGTAGTTGTAGATGTGCTATCGGATATATCCGAGGGAGTAGATGGGTCAATAACAGGGAAATCTGTATACCAATTAAGGAGGACTGGACGCAAACTGCTGGCAAAACTCTCTTCAATAAGTTAAAAAATATCATCTTCACAGAAAATTCTACGGCACGTGCTTGGAACAGAAGAGGAATACTGTAAATGGTAGGCATGTTCATCAATCAAAATGAAACATGTAGTTTCCTTAAAGTCGTTTTCGTTGCTTCCACGAAACTTTTGTGCGAAATCTCATTCATCGATATGCCACCTGTCTAGATTTCCTTTTTAAAGCTTCATATTTTTTCAACCAAATTTTGACATATATACATATATATATATAGTAATGTTACACACTAATATTTTTATATTTATGGTTATCGTGTGATTGTTGATTTGTGCTTTTTTTTTTTTTTTTTGCCACAACAAAAATATTATATATCATTCATCTTTTTAATTTTTTCAATCAAAGTTTGATATATAAATATATTTAAATGTTACGAAACGTGTTTCAATTAAGTCTCTAACAGTTAAAATTAATAATCAGTTATCGTTTATTTTTAATAAAATATAATTAAATATTGTTCAGATTTAATTTATCTTTTGACTGTTAAAAATTTAATTGAAGCAACTTTATAAGTTGTACATCTCAATCATCAATATGCCACCTGTAGATCTGTCTAGATTTGCTTTTTAAAACTTTTTAATTTTTTCAATCATTCATCTTTCAATTTTTTCAATATATATATACATCTCATTCATGAATATGCCACCGACACGTTGCCTAGATTTCCTTTTTAAAACTTTTTAATTTTTTCAAAATTGAAAAAAT
This sequence comes from Parsonsia alboflavescens, assembly GCA_028571225.1. NCBI lineage: Eukaryota > Viridiplantae > Streptophyta > Magnoliopsida > Gentianales > Apocynaceae > Parsonsia > Parsonsia alboflavescens. The sequence continues at coordinate 2,436 of JAOXNR010053232.1, forward strand.
TAAAAAGTTTTAAAAAGGAAATCCAGACAGATCTGCAGGTGAGGTATATATATATACATATTCACGTCTGATTTCGTACAACACAGTTTTGAGTCCCAGAGCAAGAAACCAATGACGCGTATGATGAATATCCCGTGAATCCTCTCCTTTGTAAGTTTCGATTCTTGAACATACTTTGAACTTATCTGTGAAATATGATTCACAGGTTACACCACAAACGTTCCTCGGAATGAGAATATGGAAAGACTCCGAAATGGTTATTTGTTTCCCGAGGTCAGTTAGTATCTTAGCCAGGGAGGGGATTATATACAGAGCAACGGAGCTCAAAACATAACGTACCTGTAATCAACAACTCCATGGCATTTTCGAATATGTATATATAACATGTGTGGTGGCCTTGACAGATATGCAGCCGAGAGTTTGAACACATGCAGAAGTATCCAGAAGCCAAGATAATTAAACTTGGAGTGGGTGACACAACAGGGCCTATTCCTGATATTGTTGCATCCGCTATGGCTAAGGTATAAAGAGCAATTAAGAAAGATTAGTTTATATTCCCTTTGTCTGGAATTGAATGTTTCATTTTTTATTTTTAATTGTTCGAAATTAAATGTCTCGTTTCTTAATTTAATTGAACTTTTATTAACAAAAATTGTAATATTCATATTAAAATTAACTAAGTCAAATATTTTTCTTAAAATACGTGAACATTCAATTTCATACCGTACGAGGGAGTGTAATTAATGAAGCAAAGTCCCTTAACGTATGGCATTAACGAGATATTGCAGCATGCACAAGCTTTGTCTACAATAGACGGCTACAGAGGATATGGGCCTGAACAAGGAGGGAAGGTATATATATTCTGATAATCCTTGAATTTCATTAAAAATCAATCTTGAAAGTTTAAGATTTTTCTTTTCATTTTTGTTTCATTTATTATGACAGGAACTGAGGCAAGCAATTGTTAACACGTTCTACAGTGGCATGAGTATTAACGCTGAAGAAATTTTTATATCTGATGGAGCCCAGAGTGACATTTCTCGTCTACAAGTAATCAAATTTTCATATGCTTACTGAAATTTTCTTTCCATTTTAATTCAGTTGAAATTGACATAGCTAAATGTGTGCAAGTCAAAACAGGCGATGAATTCATGCGATGAATTTCAAACGGACAAAGTTTTTGTTTCTAATGTAATAATAATAATTTGGCAATGCTCTGCAGATGCTTTTCGGATCTAACGTCTCCATGGCTGTGCAGGATCCAACTTTTCCTGTGAGTACCATACTCCTTTCAACATTTCATGTACTCAAAAATTAAAACATTTATATGCTCTTTAATTAATTAAAATGGGATTTCAATTCTATATATGTGATCAGGCATATGTAGATACAAGTGTTATAGTAGGGCAATCTGGGAATATCCATGAGAAAACTGGTAAATATGAAGACATCGTGTACATGAAGTGCTCCCCTGAAAACAATTTCTTCCCTGACTTGTCTGCTCTGCCGAGGACCGACATCATCTTCTTTTGCTCTCCCAACAACCCTACCGGCACGGCTGCATCATGGCTGCAGCTACAACAGCTAGTCCAGTTTGCCAAGGCAAATGGATCCATCATAATTCTTGACTCTGCATATACTTCATTCATCACAAATGACAGTCCAAAATCCATCTATGAAATTCCCGGTGCCCGGGAGGTATTCCTTCCTTTACGACTTCTTTAATGAAATTGAACGTGCCCTATTTTCCATTTTGAGTCTTCAAGAATTCAACATCTCATTTTCTAAATTAGTTAAAATTTTGGACCTCCTTAATGTATATTAATCCGTTCACATTTACACACAGGTTGCCATTGAAGTTTCATCGTTTTCCAAGTTTGCCGGGTTCACAGGGGTGCGCCTGGGTTGGACAGTGGTGCCGAATGAGCTGCTTTACTCCGACGGGTTCCCTGTTATTAAGGATTTTAACCGGGTAATATGTACCTGTTTCAACGGTGCATCATGTATTGCTCAAGCTGGAGGATTAGCTTGCCTCTCCAGGGAAGGTTACCAGGTTTAATTTTCTCAATTCCTTAATTTCCTCATACTTTTATTCTAAGGTTTTTTTTTTTTTCCCCTATAAATATATATATATAAAATAACAGCATTCTCAAAGAAATTTCTTTGCTCTGTTGTTTAGGCTTTGAAAGCTGTGATAAGCTATTACAAGGAAAATGCTAAGATAATAAAGGAAGCGTTCGAGTTTCTTGGACTGAAAGTATATGGGGGTGAAAGTGCTCCGTTTGTTTGGGTGCATTTTCCTGGTTCTAAATCTTGGGACGTTTTTGCTGAGATTCTTGAGAAAGCGCATGTTTCAACGGTTCCCGGCAGCGGTTTCGGACCTGGTGGGGAAGAATTTATCAGAGTTAGCGGTTTTGGACGTAGGGAATCGATATTGGAAGCTTCGTCAAGGCTCAAAACTCTTTTCTTGCAAATCAGGCCTGCGTATTATTAACTGATTGCTGTTTAACTTTTCACCAAGAAGTCTGTTGTCTTGGCCTAAGCAGGAGTAATTAATTGCAATTCCTGTTGAATCCAAATAAAATGTTGTCTTAATTTTCTAAGCATTTATGAAAACAATTAATGTTTATATTCAACTTTGATATTAAGGATAAGAAATTAGTCCATTAATAAAATCTATTATGAAATTGAACATGTGAAGCTTACCATTCATATGCAAATAATACATGAGATCTAAAATAAAAAATAAGTAAAAATGTGTAGATATTTTGTGGGATTCAAATGTGAATCACAAGGTTTAAGATGCTACTCGTCGGGTAAAGAGTCTTAATTAATAATATGATTATTGACTCTTTTGCTTTTTTTCCAGTTTAGACATTCAATTATAAAATCAATCAATTTATTTATTTTATTTTATCGTACCCTCGTTTCATCCTCGCCCCCCGAAACTGACGCCAACCACTACTGTGCGGTTGTGCGACCATTTATTTCCTTTTTTTTTTATCCCCTCCCCGTATGCCCCACTCCCCACATACACACCCAGCCCAAGCTTCAACCTGCCACAGTTATGCCTTCCCTTTGTTTCCTTCCCCCTCTCTTATAGCCCATAAAAATATGTCAAAACTACAAAAAAGGGGAAGATATGTCAAGATTAAATTGAACATAATTTATTTGTTTATCTCATTTTTTAGTTTATGATATTTTTAAAAAGGTTCGATGTTTAATGTATTGTGTCAAAAATAATTTAAGTTTACTTAAATACATTAAAGTGTTGGCATTCAATATATTGTAACTTATTGAATATATCTATTCTATTAAATTTTTAAAAAAATAAAGAATAAAAAAAATTAAAAATGTTTTTTCATCCAAACAAATTTTAACTTTGAAAACACTTATAAATTACAATACAGCTTCACTTAAAAAAATAATAATAATACTTTTGTAAAAAACGCTCTTAAAAAAGAACTTTTTTATAGACCAATTCAAACGGAATTAGACTTTCAACATGAAATATTATTTTAAAGAACTCGAGATTGCTCTATGCGATGAACGATTCAGATGATTTATATAAAAATGATCTGACATGTATTTTTTAATTTTTTTCATGTTAAACAGCCTCTTCATGATAAAGAAAATTGGCTTATACAGGTCCTAATAAATTTAAGTTTGATCCTAATTTTTTTATTTTTGACATTTTTAATTCCTAACAAATTAACTATTGATATTATTGCGGAAAACACTCGAGTCCGTTAAAATTTGAGGATATTTCCTCAAAATTTTATAATAAGAAAAAAGGGGGAAATTCTTAACGGTCGTCTTCCCCTTTCTTTATTCCACTACAATTGTCAACCTATGAACATTCTACCCAAATTCTTCGTCCATTCCATGGCAACTTTTCAACACCTGCCAATTTTCAAGGTTACTACGGATCTATCGGAACCAGGGCAGGGTTAATGGCGACTGTAAGGCAGCTGACAGCGGTCCAACTCCTCTTTGTTGGCATCAGTTTCCTTTCTCCGGCTGAAGTACCAGAACCATTCCAAACTAACAAATGGTACGTCAAACTTCTTTTCAAATTAATGAGATAAAAGGAAAAGGGAAAAAAATCCATATACTTGATTCAAAATCCAAACTTGTACTTTAAATTATTATTATTATTTTCTACTAATAGATCACAATCCAAATTTATGGGTCTAATTGGGTCGAGATATGTTGTGAGGTGTCTTTTTGAGAGAGAAAATGGTGAATTGATTTTTTTTTTCTAAAAAATTTTACATGTGAAAAGGCTGGGCAATTTTTTGCTTTGAAAAGAGTCTAAAGTGATCGAAAGTATTAAAATGTCAGTCCATAAAATTTAATTAGGAAAAAAAAGTATGAGATTAGATTTTAGGTCAAATATTTAGTATGTGGGCAATTCCCCTCCTAATTCTTGACTTAGAAATTGGGTCAATTCTCAAAATAAAACTGTGCAAGTAACAGGTAACAGAAGTTTGGTCCAACTGTCCAAGTAGCAAATTCTGTAACAGTATTTAAATACTAGACTTTATTTGGCCCATTATTGAAGTAATATACTCATGTCAAAGTCCTATTTTAAAATATATAAATTCCAGCAAATAGGAATCCTTCTTCTTTTTCACGGGAAGTGGTTTTAAATTCAAAATATTTATTTCTTTTATAGAATTTTATAAATATTGACTTTTTTTTTACTCTTACTCTAATAGGTTTTTCTTATTATAGCTTTGAAAACAATTTGACTAATAATACTTTTTTATATTTTTAAGTATATTAAGGAATTTGTTTTTGTTTTTTTTAATTGGTATATAAATTATTTTGGGTCAATCAATAATATGGAAGGATATTTTAAAGATAAACCCTGATAGGCTATATATCTATATATACGGATTTGTTAAGGTACGCTTCGAAACACGTATTAATGTGCTTTTCAACCGTTATCGTAACGGAATTGTTGCTCCATTTGTTTGGCTGCATGAGCGCTGGAGCAACAATTCCCTTACGGTAACGGTTGGAGCGCGCATTAACGAGTGTTCCGAAGCATGCTTTAGCAAAATCGCTATATATATATTTAAAATTTTTTTATGGTAATCATAATATTATCTATTTTGAAAATTTTCATCATTTCTCAAATTTATTAAAAGTTGAAATTAATAATAATATAATTGATGGAGTTTAAAGACTCACTTATACCTTTTGCAATGTGTAGGTGTCAAAAGAGAGGAAGTCTAGCTATAGTATTGTGAAAGAGAAGAAGTCAAATTCGAATCACTCTTTCTGGAAGGATCCCAACCAATAGAAACGAAGGATCCACCTTTATTGTGAAACATCGCGTGAAGAAAAGTTCAACTTCCATACTTACTTTTTGGTTGCTCCCATTTCGGCGTTACTTCATTGCTGACCTTCGTTTCGTGCTTCCCAAGCCATACAGAATCTATATATACAGCATCGTTTCTCCATGGTCCGTCTCATCTTTTTTCAAAGAAGAAAACCCATTTCTTTCCTTAAATAGATCGAGTTCAATTCGTTTCTTCGGCTGTAAACTTTTTTTCTCCCGGTCGAGAAGATCTCTAACATGAGTACTGCATTTTCTGCTGGCCTTGCCGAAATTTATGTGATGAGGAAAATCCATAAGGAGCAGATGAAGAGAATGCAGAATCCTGCCGAAGTTGAAGGTGCCCAGGAACGGAAAAGTAGTAGTACTCCTTCTAGTTCTGGTCGTGGATTCTTCAAGATTTTCAAGAAGGCTGTTCATCCAACTACTGCTGCTGTTCCCTCTTCAGATTAAAAGGGGCTAGTGATTCTGGGAATTTGATTTTGAAGAATATTATTATATATGGATGTAAACATCGATCGATATTGTACCGATTCTTAATTCTTTCAGTCATAATTCATTGAATTGTTTGTATATTGTATTAAAAAACTAATTTGGAAGATTTCTTATCATAAGAGTTATTCAAGCACGGCATACTTTGGCCTTTCGTAAAGTACTTGCTGTAATTTTTTTTAAATGGGTACGGTTCTTTAGAACCCAATTAATTAATGCGTATAATGTGTTGGTAGCACTCTCTCTCTCTCTCTCTCTCTCTATATATATATATATATATATATATATTTATATTTATATATCAGGTATTACGGTATTGAACCTAGGCCATCAGATGATAAATATAAAATTCTTACAAGATCTCCATAGGCTTCCCCCGGTCACAGAAACCAAAGCGAGTCGAGTTGCTTTCTCTGCTAACAGAGAAAAGTTGAGAGAAAAAGAAAATGGATGGAAGCATTGATTCTTCTCATTAATTAGAAATGACGAACAAAATGGAAATGTACAGAGTGTGTGTCGATCGCATAGCTTCCAGAATAAACAAGTGGAAAGAAAAGACTAAAAACTCCTACAACTATTTTATTAACCAACTAAAACAGAATGTAAAGTGATGCTTAGTCCCAGTCAGGTTGGTCTTCAGACATCAGATGCCCTGTATTCTGAATCTGCTTTAAGTTTAACACCCCCTCAAGCTGGAAACTCCAGAGATTCTTTGGAGTTGCAGCTTGGAAGATAGTGAGAGATTTGTCTGTAATGGTAGTAAAGATGTCAGTGAGTTGCAAGCGAGTAGATATAACGAGGGGTCTAATAAAACCAAGTAGATACCTCTCCCCAACAAAATGACAGTCGATTTCCATGTGCTTTGTTTTCTCATGAAAAACAGGGCTTTCAACAATCTTTACAGCTGTAGCAGAAGAAAAGGTATCGTTCAACTCATCCAATATGTAGCTAATCCATTGGAGTTTTGCGTAGTCATTGCCATAGCGCTGTACTCAGATTCAGTCCAACTTCTAGCTACATGTATGTTGTTTCTTCGACTTCCAAGATATCAGCAAGAAACAAGCCATAAAATAAAAATACAATCCAATACCCATAGGATAAAGAAATGTGAGAGGGAAGAAATATTTTTTGCTTAAATTAAAAACACAACGGGTGATAGCCTTTGTATAAGATTTAATTCAACGGGTAATGCTCAAAAGGTAAGAATTTACCCCCAGTGTGCAGCCACCCGTGCTCTAGAATAGGAATATCAAAGTAACAAACTGACTAAGTCACTCCAACATATGCAGTAATTATAATGAATCCCCTATAAATCAGGATAATTCTTGATTTATTGAAAACAAATTGAAAATGTGACAAATTGACTTATTCAACATTCTTTCCCTCAAACTAATGATACAGACAATCAGTTTGAAGGAACACTATCCTTTTTTAATGGGCAAACACCAAGCAACTTTCTTAATTTCTGAAATGTTGGGTTCTTGAGAGGTTTGGTAAATATATTAGCCAATTGATCTTCACTTCTACATAAAATTAGATCAATCACTTCATCCTTTGTAAGATCTCTCAAGAAATAGAACTTCACGTCAATATGCTTGCTTCTTCCATATATCACAAGATTCTTGGATAATTTGATTGCTGAATTGTTGTCACGCATAATTTTTGTAGCTCCTGGTTGCTTGAATTGTAGCTCCTCAAGAATTCTCCTTAGAAGCAACAAATTTAGCTTCTATACTTGACAAAGTGACAATTGGTTGCTTCTTGGAGGACCACGAAATTGCACTTGTCCCAAGCATAAAAGCATAACCTGAAGTGCTCCTCCTACCATCTTGATCTCCTGCATAATCACTGTCAGTAAATCCTAGCAAATTGGAATTTTTACCTTTCTTGTAGAATAGCCCAAAATCTCCAGTTCCTTTCAAGTAACGAAGGATTCTCTTGGTAGCTAAAAAATGCATTTCTATAGGATTCTCCATATATCTATTGATTAGACTCACAGAGTAAGTTATATCTAGTCTTGTCGCAATCAGATACATCAAGCTGCCCACGATTTGTTTGTAAAAAGTGTTGTCAACCCTCTTTCCTTCATGATTTTTATGTAGCTTTAAGCCAACTTCGATTGGAGTGCTTACAAGATTACAATCCTTCATTTGGAACTTGGCTAAGATATCTCCCACATATTTCTTTTGAGAAGCAAAGAACCCCATCACCTGACTGTACTACTTCTATGCCAAGAAAGTAGCACATCATACCAAGGTCAGACATTTCAAACTCATCCATCATAGACTTCTTGAATTCTTCAAAAGTGGCATCACAATCCCAGTAAATATTAGATCATCAACATACAAGCAAACAATGAGCATTTTTCCTTTATCCCCAATCTTAACAAACAATGTATGCTCATGGGGACATTTTGAAAAACTAGCGCTTTAGGGAAGTAAGTCTCAGTGCGATTATACCAAGCCCATGGAGCTTGTTTTAGTCTATAGAGAGCTTTTTTTAATTTGTAAACTTTATGCTGATTTCCAATTTTGACATAGCTAAAGGGTTGATCAACAAATACCAAAAATGTCGATTTGACATCTAGCTAGAAAATAGGCTAAGAATTCTGTGCCGCCAACGCAACCACCAATCTAATTATGTCGTGTCTTGCAACTGGAGAAAAAACCTCTGTAAAATCAACAATGTATTGTTGCTTGTAGCTTTTGGCCACCAAGCGTGCCTTGTACTTGTCCACTTCCCCATTTTTTTTTCAACTTTGTTTTGAAAATCCACTTTACACCAATGGTTTTGTGTCCCTTTGGAAGATTGGATAGCTCCCAAGTATCGTTTCTTTCAATGGCATCAATTTTAGCATCCGTTGCTTTCCACCATTTTTCTTCTTGGATAGTACTCACAAAAGTTGTAGGGTCATAGTCTGTGAACAAAGCAAAGTGAGTAATTAGATCTTTAATTCCAGTTACCCCATAATCTTCCATCAAAGCTGGTCTTCGTCTAACACGACGAAGAGGTTAAGACTCTTCTTCACTGACTTCAGCCACTAGTGGTGAATTTGCAATGGCTGTGGGAGTTGAACTTTCAGGCATAATAGATGAAATTGTTGAGGTTGGACTTTCAGACATTAGAGGTACTGAAATTTGCTCTTGTTCATCATCATTGTCATAGAGGACTAGGGAATGCTGCTACCTATTCCAATCCCAAGTTGCCTCCCCATAAGAAACAACATCCGGCTGATCACGATCTTCTTTGTTAGTGGATTATAAAATTTATATGCTTTGGATGCTTCACTTACCCAAAGAAAAATGCATTTTTCAGCCTTGTCATTAAGTTTCTTCATTTTCTCATCTGGAACATGGGCATACGCCATGCATCCAAAAGTTCTGAAGTGATCCACAACCGGTCTTCTCCCATTCCAAGCCTCTTCAGGTGTCATGTTTTGAATAGCAAAAGTTGGACATCTATTCACAACATGAATGCACCAGTTTACTGCTTCCGGCCAAAAAGTCTTCGAAACACCTCCTCTTGCTTGCAAGCTCCTCACTATGTTGAGAATGGTTATATTTTTTCTTTCAACCGCACCATTTTGTTGTGGTATACATGTGGCTGCAAGCTCAATTCAAATGCTATAAACTACACAAAAAACTTCAAACTCTTTTAAGTGATATTCACCTGGTCTAATACCTCACTTTTACTCTTCCTCTCACTTTCATGGTTAACACTTAAACTCTCTTTCACCTTTTGCTTTGATACCACTAAAACAAGAAATAAATTGAAAACACAAGCCAATACCCACAGGATAAAAAATTGTGGGAGAGAAGAAACCCTTTTTTGCTTAAATTAAAAACACGACCGGTGTAGCCTTTATTTAGGCTTTAATCCAACTGGTAATACCCAATAGATAAGATATGGTTTTGCCCCATGTGTGCAGCCACTCTTGTTATAGAATAGGAAACAAAAAGTAACAAACTAATTAAGTCACTCCAACATGTGCAGTAACTACAACGGACCCAATACAAACTAGGACAACTCCTAGTTTATTGAAAACAAATTGAAAATATGACAAATTGACTTATTCAACATAACCCCCCACCCAACAAGATGCAAAAATCAATAATGGACCTTCTAGTAAGGTCACTATGTGCCAAATTTGCACTAGTACGAGCAGCCAAGGTGGGAGAATGTAACAGTCAACAGAATACCACAGACCAAGGCCTAAGGTCTTACCTTAGCATATGGTGAGTTGCCTTTAAATGGTTCAAAGTTGGAGCATCAAGAAATTAGCTTAGTTGATTTACAGTATAAGTGATCTCGAGTCTGGTGTTGGTGAGATAAATCAACTTGCCAATCAGTCTTCTGTAAAGGGAAACATTAGCATAAGGCTCAAATCTCCTTGCTAATCTTATGAGTAGGATCCGTGGCACACTCACTGGCTTACAATTTGCCAAGCCAAACTCCTTGATCAACTCTAAAGCATACTTTCTTTGACATATATTAACACCCGAAGGATTCCTTGCTACTTTTAACTCCAAGAAAAACTTTAAGTCTCCAAGATCCTTAATTCTAGATTGAGCATGTAAATAAATCTTCAAAGCCTCAATTTCTTGAAGATTATTCCCATCCAATAAGCAATCATCAACATAGATTAAGATGGCCAGGAAGGAATCAACTATCTTCTTGGTGAATAGACTATGGTCAGATTGTGATTGTTTGAATCCTTGGCTAACCAATGCAGAGGTTAGCTTGAAATTCCATTGTCTACTGGCTTTTTTAAGATCATATAAGGATTGAATGGATTTGGATAAAATTAAATGAACTCCAATCCATTTATACCTATTTAAATGGGTTGGATGTAAATGAATCTTGAATATTCATGGATATTGGTTTATCTATTTTTAATTTTATTCTTTTTTTTTTCTCAACTTCCCTCTTTAATTTGCTTTTGTTTATTTTTCTTTTTTTATTTCCTTTCCCTCATAATTTTAATTTAATTGTTATTTATGTCCATATTCTCTATTATGTTCAACTCTCTTTTTTTCCCGCCAATTTGAGTTTTTTTAAAATAAAAAAAAAATTATTGAAGTGAAATTAATTTAAATAAAAAAATTTATACAAAAGATAAATACACATACAAGTCTTTAAACAAAGAAAAAGATGGTTAGAAAAGAAAGTTATTTTATTGATCTTGGATCTCGGTTGGAATAATTTTAGGATCAAATAAAAAATAAAAGAAAAATTAGAACTTGTATGGTGGTACTGGGACTTTTAATAGTGGGTGGGGCGGGGGGGGCGTAGTAACTTGAAAGCTTGTTGAAACGATCACTCGTGTGTGTGGCAGCGGTGGGGAGTTGGGGGTGAGGGTGGAGGAGGGGGAGGTGGCCAGGGGTTTGTAATTATAAAATGTAATAATTTTAGTTTATGCAGAAATAGACATTGGAGGGATGAGTTTAGATGATTGCCAACCTAAATTAAAAGAAAATATTCGAAAATGTACTCATTTTTTATTTCTTAAATAAATATGAGTCAACTAAAGTTTAAATAAATATTTTCATTTTTAACATGTTGACCGTCAACTTGATGGGGGAATTAATAAGTTTAAATAAATATTTTCACTCATTTTTAATTTTTTAAATTTTATTAAGTATAAATAAACATGTTGACTCATATTTGACTTTTTAATTGAGTAATTATTGGATATTGCAAATATACATGGATATAAATGAAAAATCCATTTATCTCCAATTAATTTAAGAAACACATTCATATTCATTTACTATGTGTTGAATATATAGATATTTACTAAAAAAACTAATCACATTCCCACCCTATTACAACTCTTTCCAACCTGTAGTACTCCTTGGATAGTCCTATGCTCCGGAGTCATCACATTAACCCTAACCCATTATTATTATTTATCACAGGATAATATGATTCCTTTTTTTCAGTAGTATTCGGATCAATTTACATATATCACAGGTATTTAATTAAAATTCATCTAGACTAGATGATAATATGACCTTAAAAAATAGCAACAATAGGAAAATTAGGAGAAAGCGGCGCTTACATAGGGATGGCAATGGGGCAGGTCAGGGCAGGTTTTTGAAAACCCAGACCTGCCCTGCCCTTCTTGAAGCTAGGCCCGCCCTGCCCCGCGACCTGCCACGGGTTTCTTAACTCAGGCCTGTGACCTGTCCTGAACTGTTCCTATAAAACCTGACCTGTTCCCATTTTGACCTGTTCTGATTTTTTGGGTGGGTTTGGGTCGAACTGACCCGTTCAAGAATTTAAGGAAAAAAAAAAGAAGTGAAAATGTAAACAAAATTCATATCAACATAAATAAAATAAAATACAGCTTTGCCAATTAAATA
>JAOXNR010053233.1:2209-14633 GCA_028571225.1 Parsonsia alboflavescens
TTCCTCCATTATGTACTTTCTGACATTATCTTCTTTTGGGAAGTGCCCTTAGCCCAACTCGTCCCAAACTCTCTACGGATGGTGGTCGCTTTCATAACGACCTGTCATCTCTTCAGAGTTTCTGTCTCCTTGGAGCTCTTCAAATGCTTTTTTAAGTTAAAAGCCCCTTCAACCTTCAGCTCCTCCAAAGTGTACCTCCGATTTGTCCCTCGATACAAATTTGTAAGTCCCATCCAGTTCCTAGTAAGGGAGTGGAAGTCACATTTCCTCTTCGCTCGCCTTCCAGACAATATGGTGTAGAGGTATCCAAGCTAGTGGCTCTACCGAACTGGTTCTACCATAGTTCCCATCAGTAGAGGCACCATAGCAGGAGCCGAGGGCAGCAGTGATGCTTCTTCCTCTATTGTATCTACCCCAACCCCAGCCATTGAAGTTTCTGTCGAGGTTTCTATTCCTCTTGCTCCTTGGGGAATATAGGATGTTGCTCACATTACTCGAGCTACCACCAGGTGGAGAGCTGAGAAGGGTGAGATGCTTAGAAGTCCTTCACAGTTCTTGCTAGTAGAGATTTCAAGCTCCTCTTCCTGCCCTTCTCCCTAGAGAATCCATTTTGTAATGGAGTAGGGCCTTGAATATTTAATCCTTTTCCTGTTAAGTACTGAATATTTGCAGAGGTCTATTTGTGGCCTTTGTTTTCTATAATGCCTTCATTTTCTGTCAATGCCTTGCATTTGCAACTTTGCTAAGTGTTCTACCCTTTACTTTTTTGCACTTTGAATCTTGAGGCAAATTGAATGTAAGCAGTATATCACAGAATGAAGACTTGATAAGCTTTGAAAAGTTGAATAACTTATCGTTTATTCATGTCTTGCTTAAACAAAAAAACTAGTAAAATCGTTGAGCTAGCCATGATGCTTGGCAAGGTCTTTTTAATCAGCTTCTTGGGGTCTGCAATGTTTTAATCAGCTTTAGGCATAGAACTTCTTTAGATGGCAGATGTTCCTAGGTCTAAAGAGTTATCTTCCTTCAAGATCAGTGAGCTTATAGCTCCCTCCTTTATGGACTTCTTGGACTATGTAAGGTCCTTCCCAGCCTTCTTCCAGTTTCATCAGTTAACCTTGTTTCCCAATGTCTGACCTTTTGAGGACTATTCCTCCAACTGTGAAATGTCTTGTTTTCACTCTTTTGTTGAAAAAATTTGTCAGCTGCCTTTTTTAAGTTCAATCCACTTCCATTGCTCTGTTTCTAACCTCTTCAAGAAGATCGAGGTCTACCCTTCTTTCCCCCTCGTTTAAGACTGAATTGTATTTAGTCAATCTTCGAGACCTCATGCCGACCTCAATTGGCATCACTGCTTCTATGCCAAAGCACAAGTTGAAAGGCGTTTCACCAGTAGCTGTCCTAGACGTTGTTCTGTATGCCCATCGAATGCTTGGAATCTCATCTGGCCAAGCAGTTTTGCAACCTTCTTTCTCGAGCTCGGTGAGCCTCTTCTTGAGCCCTTCTAGGATAGCCATGTTTCAGCAAGCCCATTAGCCTAGGGATGAGCTACAGATGTCGACCTCTGCTCAATGTTCAGGTTTTCACATAATGTTTTGAATGGGTCGCCAATGAACTGCATGCGTTGTCTGATATTATAGCTTGGGGTATCTCGAACCTGCATACAATGTTTCTCTAGACAAATTACTGGACTTTGGAGGATGAGAAGATTGCCATTGGCTCTGCTTCAACCCATCTGGTGAAGTGCTCCACGGCAGCAATTAGGAACTGAACACCCCCCAGTCCTTTTGGGAAGGGTCCTAGTATGTCAATGCCCCAGATATCAAATGGTACTGATGCATTGATGGATTGGTACCCTGTTGGTGGGACATGTGATTTGTTCCCATGCAACTGGCAGCTCGTCCATTTCTATATGTTTTTCTCAAAGTCTGAAACCATTGAGGGCCAGTAATACCCTATTCTTCGTATCTTTTTGGCCACAGTCTTTGCTCCTATGTGTGATCCACATATTCTGCTGTGTACCTCCTTAATGACATATTGTCCCGCTCCTTGGCTTAGACATTTGAGTAATGGCCAAGTATATGACCTCCTATATACCTCATCATCTCTTATTAGGATAACGCGAGGTGCCCATCTTCACACTTGGCATGCTTCTTTTGGGTCCTGTGGGAGGTCGCCATCTTTGAGGAACTTGAAGATTGGATATCTCCAGTTTACTTGATCCTCAATAACTAAGCTCTCTTCTTAGCTTATGCTAGGAGAGTTCAACAGTTCCACCAATAGCTCTACATTGGTCATGGTAATGTCTCGATAGACTTTGGACAATGCATCTGCTTGTGCCTTTTAGTCTTTGGGTATCTGCTCTATGAGAAAGTGGTCAAGCTTGGAGGTTATATCCCTTACTTATTTGACATATTTGATCAGGTTTTCCTCTCCGGCTTCATATTCCCCAACGACCTAGCTGGCTATGATCTGTGAATCAGTTCTAATGTGCAATTTCTGCACTTTGAAAGCTCGTATAAGTCTTAGGCCTGCTAAGAGAGCTTCATATTCCGATTTATTGTTCAAGGTTGGGAAGCTGTACTTCACAGAGTAAGGGATTCTCACTCCCTCAGGGCTGATCATTACTATTCCTGTACCTGAATTTTCTTTCTCTGTTGAACTGTCTATATACATTGTACAAACGTTGCTTTCACAGGTGCTTGTGGGCTCCAGTGGAGCCCTTGTGCATTCCTCTACTAAGTTTGCGAGAGCTTGAGCTTTAATTGCTTTCCTCGGCTCAAATTGAATTTGACATACCTAGAGCTCAAGAGACCACTTCATCGTTCTGCCTAACAACTCGGGCTTGGCTAGAGCTTGTTTTAGTGGTACATTTGTTAACATTCTTATCAGGTAAGCTTCAAAATAAATAGGGAATTGTTGTCCTCCAGGTAATGATAATGAGGTATAAGAACTTTTCGAGGTCCGAATATATAATTTCTCAATCTCTACGCAATCTACTGACATAAAAAACAGGGAACTGTTGCCCTGACCTCTCTACCAACAACACTGAACTGACTGCTTTCTCCGTGGCCGTAAGGTACATCGAGATTTCCTCTCCTGACCTCAGAGAGACAAGTTGAGGAGGTTACCCCAGGAAGTATTTCAGCTTGATGAATGCTGCTTGACAGTCCACGGTCCACTGGAAATCCTTCGGCTCCTTTATGACATAGTAGAATTTTTCTCCTTTGTTTGCCATTTAGCTGATGAAGCGCTCTAGTGCTGCCATCTTCCCCACTAGACACTGAACCTCCTTGATGTTTCTGGGGGGTTTCATGTCCAGCAGAGCTTTTATCTTGTCTGGATTGGCATCAATGCCTTTTTCAAATATCATGAAGCCCAGAAATTTACCTGCTAAGACTCTGAAGGTGCATTTTTCTAGGTTCAGCTTCATGTCAGCAGCCTTCAGGGTCTGCAAAGTTTCCATGATATCAACAATGAAAACTTCAGAGGTCTTGGACTTGATCACCATGTCATCCACGTAGACCTCTATGTTCCTCCCCGAGCTGGTTTTCGAACACCTTATGCATAGCTCACTAGCATTCTGCCTTTGCATTCTTTAACCCGAATGGCATATTGGTGTAGCAGTATGTCCCAACCTCTATGATGAACGAGGTCTTTTCCATGTCTTCAATAGCCATTGAGATTTGGTGGTTTCCTTTATAAGCATCCAGGAAGCATAACCACTAGTACCCAGCTGTGTAATCCACCATTTGATCTATAGTTGGAAGTGGACAGGAGTAATTCTAGTAGTACTTGTAAAGTGTAGTTAAGTCCACACACATCCTCCATGTACCTTCTTTTTTGGGGACTACAATTGGGTCAACCAGCCATTCAGGGTATACCACTTCTTTCAGAATCCCTGCATCGAGAAGAGCTTAGACTTCTCGAGCTATGACCTAATTGCACTCAAGGGCGAAGGCAATTTTCTTCCGTTTTGCAGGCTTGACCCGAGCTTAAGCTTGACCTTATGTTCAGAAATTTTTTATCCACTCCTTTAATTTAGCTAGGCTACCAGGCAAAGACCTTTACATACTCTTGAAGGGAACCAACGAGTTTTCCTTTGACTGTGGGATTTAATGACTCCCCAATTTTGATCCCTTTTTCAAGGAATTTTGAGTTGAGGAATGCTTTCTCTCTTCTAGTTTCCAGAATCCGGAGATTTTCATCCTCTTCGGGGGGTCAATGCATTCCTCCATCTCAACCTCAGGCATGCTATCCTTATTACCTTCAATGAGGTAACATTCTGCAGCACACTGTCTATCCCTCTCTAGGACAATCCAAGTGTCTCCAAACTTGGATTTTCATGCTGTAATTGAGCAGAGAAATTTCTACTCTCAAGTCCATGACCCCCCTTCTGCCCAAGATGGCATTATAGGTTCCAAGGGCGTCGAACACCATCCAGTCCATGATTTCAATGACGTCTTTATCACTTGCATGGACTATCGTTGGGACTCAAAGGACCCCATCAACATAGGTCTTGCTGCCGATGAAGCTGGTCAGAGCTATGTCTAACTTTATCAGTAAGCTCTTGTCTATGCCTATCTAGTCAAAGGCCTTCCAGTATAAGACATTCACGGCGCTTCCAGTGCCCACCGAAATTTTGCAGACTAGGGAATCTTCGATTTGGAGGAACACTGTGAGGGGCTCTAAGTCTTTCCTCCAAGCTCGATTCGACCTCCTCTTAATAGCATTTATTTCTAGCATAGGAGGTCACTGATTTCAAGGGGCCACTCATGGCGAATCAGCTGGTCATACATTCCTAGCCAGGAACTCTTCCAAGTGACCGTCCTTCACTAACCTCTTGATCTCCCACTTGAGGTCGAAGCAGTCATCGGTGAGATGGCCATGGTCCTTGTGGTAGTGATAGAACTTGGCTAGGTCTCTTTTGGCCACAGGACTCTTGAGAGGCTTGGGCGGCTTCAGAAGTCCTCTTTTCTCCATAACCACCAGGATTTCTGCTTGTGACGTTTTGAGAGGGGTGGCCACAAGGTCGGGGATGGTCTTCCTCTTCTTGTTTGAGGTCCCTCCTTTTGATTGCGGGTCTTTCCCATCCCTTTTTTATTTTTGTGGGCTCCTCGGATGCCCCTTGTTATCTCTTTCAATAGCTGAGGCAAAGCCAGGGATCTTCTTCTGTTCTGTTGTCTCGTCAGCCTTTATTAGTTTTTCAAGGAGCGTTTGTAGCTCCTTGATGGTTTTTACTAGCTCCTTGGCTAGCCTGAGGGCTACGTACCCCCCTTGCAAACCCTGTTAGAAGGCAGTGAAGTAAATAGCATTATTTTTCTACTCAATCTCGACTACCTCGTCGTTAAAATGAATATAGTAACTTCGGGTGCTTTCCCCGATCATCTGTTTGATGGTAAAGAGGTTATTGATGCCTTTCTTGCACCTTGTGCTGCTTTGATACTTTTTCAGGAACAACTCTTTAAGCTGTGTCCAGTTTCAGATACTGGTTTCAGGGATGCCCTTGAACCAGGACTGGGCCTTTTTGGTCAGTGTCAATCAGAAGGCTCTGCACTTGACGAAGTCGAGGTACTTGAACATCTCCATGTAGGAGACATATTCATCAATGTGCTATTAAGGCTCCCCGGTACCATCATATTTTACCTCCAGGTGTGAGGCTTTAAATCCTTGCTACATTCGAGCGAAGCAGATGATGTGGACAAACGGCGAAGGCTCAGTAAGGTCCACATTGCTCTACTGTTCCTGATTGGTTGGGAGAGTTGCTCTCCTCACTGGATTAGGTTCTACCCCTCGAGCATTATCATCTGTCATTTTGATCAGGCTTTGTCGAGGTGTTATCCTTACTCCAAGAGGAGTTCGTAGTGAGCTCCTCTACTCTTCAGGATCCTATCTCTGACTCCACGACATGGGTACTCGATTGAGCCTATCCCTGAGGTCGTAACTTCTCCCATTATTCAGGATTTCCCTAAGATTGGTCACGGGTTGTGCTCTTGCCCACTGGGACCTTTCTTGCTCTCGACCTGTTTCCCGACCTACTTTATGAGGTTGGAGGTCATTCCTCGCTCCTGAGGATGGAAGCTGGCTAGGTTATGAATCTCTCTAGGAAGTCTCTGGAGTGCGTCTAGTAGACATATAGTCATGCCCGCTAGATACTCTCTCCAAGGCTATCACCATCCATTTCAGGAGGTCCACTGGAACAGTCATCTGTGTTCTCCCAGATCTTGATGGCCTGGGATTGTTGATCATAAACTGTTGATGCCCTTGTTCAGGCCCTTCTTGTGCAGGTAAGGGGCTGGCAGGAACCTCCAGGATGCGCCTGATTGTGTTAGCCGCTATTGATGCTGTTGTGCGGTAGGCCTTGAATGATTATTATCGGTAGCCTGCGCTAATGGTGGCATTTCTAGCACTGTTTTGCCAGAGTGCAGTTACGTTCTACGAGGTGATCTGCCTCGGCGCGGTGGTTGAATGCGTGTAGACTGTGATTGAGTCATCAAACTTTTTTATTTGTTTTGTGCATGGGAAAGGCCAAGCTTTTTGTCAAGTTTCCCACAGACAACGCCAGAAATGATGGGGCTTAAAAGTGAACATCGGCTCACCCCAAAACCATGATGATGTCAATCAATTGCAACCTGAAAAGAAAGAAGAGATTAGTCACCAGAGGTGGGCGGTGCCTGGGGAAGAGCTCCAGTGCCTAAGCCAGTATTCCGATAATAATCAAAGGTAATTAGTTCTTAGAGAGACTGTTCTCTTGCGTAATGTATTTCTTTTTTTTCTTTTTTTCTTTTTTTTTTTGAATCATGTTTGTAGACTATGACAGTTTTGATTATTTAAAAGAGAGATATTTTACCATCCTGATTTGGGCTCCGCTATTACGTGGTAGTAGGCAATTAGGATAGTTGTGGGATTATGGGATCCAACCAACTGCTAATGAAATCGTCTAGTTTCCGAGGGTTGGGATATCTTGTCATTCACGTCTCTGTCGAGAGCTACAAGCTCACTAACCGACCTCTGGACCAGCTTTGCGACCTACCCATGGATATTGAGGGTCTCGACTATCTCTTCTGCGAGGTCACTTCGAGTGGTAGTAGACTCATGGGAGTTGTGCACATCTAGTTGCGGTATGGAAAATGTATGAGCCGAGTTGGGAGTTACTAGGTCGTGGGCCGAGGTCTGGCAGTGCCTCTCTCGAGCTTATTTAGGAGATCAGTGGCCTTGGAGGTCAGTGATAGCAGGTCGCTGCCCACCTATCCTCATTGACTCTATAAGTCTAACTTTCAGGTATTGGAGGTTGCGGCCTTGGGCCCATTTGGGTTGACTTCCGTCGGGTTCCTGCCCGTTTCTCCCATCATACTTATACATAATATATCTATATACATATATATACATATAAATATATGTATATGTACATATACATATATATATATATATGTATGTGTACAACCTAAAAAAACATAGTTACTACCATAATTATATTTAAAATTGATGGGGCTCAAAGTGAACACCTGGTCACCCCACATATCCTGATGAAGCTCTGCTTTCAGCAACCTAAGAAATGAAGGAAACGGTCACCGGAGTGGGTTGTCGCCTGGGAAAGAGCTCCAATGCCTAAGTTAGTATTCCAATGGGTAATCAAGGATAAAGACCATTCTCAAAAAACTAGCGAGTTCAGCGTGCCTTGAATGACTTAGTCCGTGGACTAGTTGTGTGTTTTTTGTTAAGTAGAAGAGAAAGTTTGTTACCTCCTAGATTAAGGCTCTTCAGTACGTAACAGTAGACAATTAGGATAATTGTGGGATTCTGCTGAATCCCGCCCATTACTCCTAGAATCGGGAGTTTCCTTGGGACGAGAGATCTTGCCTACGAGCTCGCTAACTGACCTTCAGACCAACTTTACGACCTTGCCATTTATGCTCAGGGTCTTGAACATATTTTCTGGTGAGGTCATGCCAAGTAATCCTTAGCTAGTATTAGTAATTAGGAGTCAGGCACCGTTAGTCGTGGCATGGAAGCTTTATGAGTCGGATGGGAGCTTGCCAGGTCGGAAGTCGAGGTCTGGCAAGACCTTTGCTCGAGCTCATTCAAGAGGTAGGTTATCTCTAGGTCGATGACCTGGGAGGTTGGTGGTAGCTGGTCCTGCCCGTTTGTGCTGACTTGTCCGATCGTACCCTTTTCACCCATCTTTACCCCAATTTAGGCTCAGCAAGCTCAGAGGTCGTTAGTGCCTAAATTACCATCTTCAAGTTGTAGTCACTAGTGGGTTTGCGGATTCCTTGCAACGGCTAACTTTGGGGGTACATTTCCATTCGCGTCTCTAGTTAACAGCTGCAAGCTGGCTAATTGTTTTTTGGCCTCAAGTAGAGTTGTGCACACTTCGTCACAGCGTGAAAGGTACATGAGCAGGAGTGGGACTCACCAGGTCGTTGGCCATGATCTAGGGAGGCCTATGTTGTGTTCATTGAGAGGTCAATGACCTCTAGGTTCATGACCTAGGAGGTCAGTGGTAGGAGTTTCTTGCCGACTCGTACCTTGGGACTTGCTATTCTAGCTTTTAGGTATAAGAAGTTGCCGTCTCTAAGTCGCAAATCTGACCTCCAAGCGTTAGAAGTTACCATCTTTCAGTCGGGGACTTTACCTTCAGGCATTGGGAATTACCATCTCTAGGTCGTGGGCTGGACTTTCGGGTATTAAAGACTACCATCTCTAAGTCACCATCTAGAGGCCGAGCTGTTTTCTTGCAACTACTCTTGAGGCTAACCTTCAAGTATTAAGAGTTACCATCTAGAGGTCACAACTCTTGAAAGGTGGTGTCATTTTCTCGCAATAGCTATTTCTAGAAGAAGATGTATCTCCTTCGTTTTTTGAAAAACTGATGGGTGGTCTAAACTAGAAAGTTGCACCGCTTTTATTTTCTTTGCGAGGGGACTGAAGCGTTTTCAACTCTTGGACAGGCGACCCGCTTCAGCTTTGAGAGATTGATCCGCTTTGGTAAAACCCAAGGTTTCCTTATTCAATATAACTTGCAAACCTTCAAATTTTGGGATTTTCTTAAACTTTCATCCAGCTTGCAAGGGTTTTACAGAGCTTTCTGCTTAGAGTTTAATCTTCCTTCCTCGAGCACCCAGTTTCCCCAAGGCAGTTTTTCTTCCTTCAGAACTTCATCGAGTGAGTGTTCTTTTTCTTCTCTTTGGAAAAATTGTAACTTTTTTCAGAATTCGATATGTCAAGTGTGTCAAATCAATCATCTTCTACATCTAGTACTCCTTCCCTCCAATCTGGAGAGACAGTGCCCTCTCCTTCCATTGATAGAGAGAGTGGAGTCTTTTATTCATGCCCAGTTTCTGTTAGGGCTCCTCCCATTAGGGGCGAAACCCATGAACATTCTAAAAACGAAGCCTTTTCTATGAATTTTGTTCTCAATCCCTCTGAAATTTTTAAAATCGACAGTGAGTTGGGGCTAGATAAGGGCACCCTATTCACCGCTACAAAGGATGAGCGCCCTTACTATAGGGGCGAGGGGCACATAGTCCTTTATCTTTCTAGCCTCAGGGAGGCATCCTCCTACCTTTCCTTCATCCCTTGTTTCTCGGCATTGCTTACTTCTGGGATTTTCCCTTAGCCAAACTTATTCCCAATTCTCTTCAAATGGTGGTTGCCTTCATAGCAACCTGCCATCTTTACAGGGTTCTAGTTTCTCTGGAGCTCTTTAGAAGTTTTTTCAAGTTATGTGTCTCCTCAACATCCTAGTCCTCCAAGGGGTGCCTCCAATTTAACCACGGCACAAATTGGTAGGCCCCTTTCAGTCTTCTGCCAAGCGATGGAAAGATCTATTCTTTTTTGCTCGACTTTCAGGCAACTCAATTCGGTCGGAGCCCTACCTAGATTAGAACATGCACCGCACATTTTTTAACAACCTTCAAGGCTTATCCCCTAACCAATTCCAGCATAGGGATTTTTTGATCAATTTGGCTAAGTCTGACAAAGCCAAGGTCGGGTGTACTACCCCCATTTGGCCTGAAACCTTAATTCGCCCTGCTAGGTTAGGGAGCCCGGCAGAGTGTGCTCTTTCTTTGGTCAGGCGAGCTTTGGGAATATTTCCCTCTGGTAGAAAACCTTGTCAAATTAAGGTGATTTTTGCCTTTATCTGCTTCTGGCCCTACATCGACAATTCTTTTTCTTTTTTGGTCAGATATGATGATCTTAGCTTCGATTTTTTATGATTCCGAAATTACTCCAGTTCCCTCCGGTAGTGCTCGAGAAGTTGCTGGAGCTTCTTCTATTGCAACTCCGGGCGCCAACCTCCCTATTCCCTGGGGTAGAGGGAGAAAAGTGATGGCTGAGAGGACCAGGGGTACCTCAAAATGAAGTTCGAGGGCTATAGGGATGAAAGACTTTGACAGGCCCATCAAGATTTCGTCTACATCTTCATCACCTTCTCCCCAGCTTGTCAAGAAGGTTTCCCCGATCTCTACTGCCAAGGGGAATACCCCTATGACTTGCGAGTCCAAGCCAGCATTCTCGAGCTGTGCCACTGAGGAGCTGGTGGACGCCTTGAAGAATTGGGAGCTACTGCCCTGGCTGCTAGTTCTTCAAAGGATGCTGCAAGATGGACTCCTGACCTTGCAATGGAGGCCTCTAATTCTCTATTTTAATGGCCCCACTCCCAATCCTTCTTGATGGACTACGCTCTTCCGATTAACAGAGAGATATGCCGGCAGTTGTCAAACGAGAAGGTTGACAAGTTTGGCGCTTCCCATTACATGGTAGTGAGTCTTCGTGATGTTCTACCAATTTGCAATTGACCCCATCTTATTCTGATTTTGGCAATGACTTCTCTTTTGTGGGGCCACATTTTCTTTGGGGAGCTCTTAAGGAGGCAGGTCTCTGTGATGAGGATGGCAACCTCTCAATGAAAAAGCTCAAGGAGATCCCTGCCTTCCAAAAGTATGTGGAGAAGCCAATGAGGTCTTAGATGGTGAGCTTATATACTGGGTAATTGATGACCTCAAGAGAAATAACCTCGGGCTAAAGACCGACCTTGTATCTAATGCTTCATTCTACCATCCTAGGTTGTAAACTTCTCTTCCTTGGAGTCAAGAAGATCTAGATCAGGGTTCTCCTGAGGATTCTGCAGCTATTGAAATCCTGGCCCAAGTTGGCCAAACTGGTGAAGGCTCAACAAAGGAAGGAGGAGAGCTCACTGGGGCAGCTTCGGAGGTCGAGCTCATAGAAAAAGGAGGTCATGGATATCCTTCCTCAGTCCATGATATCCCCCGAAGGTATACCTTTGATTTGTAGTGTAGATTCATTTTGAGAAATTTATCCTCGCCTTATAGGTATCTATTTTGAAATGGGTACCAGACCTTTTCCAAGACACTTATCTATTTTTGATGTAGCTTTTTTCACTGAACACGTTTCTTTTTGTTTTGCAGGTCCTTCTAGGGCTGTAGAGGCAAAAAACACTAGTCAAAAGGAGGTTCCTCTAGGCAACTTTGAGCCGATCAGCATACCAAGGGACGAGGACGGCGATGATGATGATGACCTTCCCTTGGTCGAGATGCAACAAAGAGGCGGTCCTAAAGATGTTCTGTAATCGACTTAGGGCCTTTTTGTTCTTTTTCCTTTGTGTTTTCTGCACCCCAAGTACTTGAATAGTCACAGAGGCCTATTTGTGGCCTTCTGTCTTTTTCTTTTTTTTTATATAACAGCTTCATTTCTTCTATCAATGCTATGCATTTTACACTTGCAACCTTTCAATAATTACATAAAGCACTTGAACTTGTTTTGTCACTAAGGCAACTAACACAGGCATAATGTCCACATAAGCCTTTAAAAACTTAGCTTTAGCTTGTGCTTTGTTCACGCTGAGCTGTTGAGATCGCCATTGAGTTGTTGAGGTCGCCACAATGCTCGGCAAGGTCTTTTTTTTTTAAAACTAGCTTCTCAAGGTCTATAATGTCTTAATCGGTTTTAGGCATAGAACTCCTTTAAATGGCAAATGTTCCATGGCCTCAAGAGTTGTCTTCCTGCAAGATCAGCGAGCTATCGCTTCCTCCTTTATGGACTTCTTGGACTATGTTAGGTCCTTCCCAGCTTTCTTGCAGCTTGGTCAGTTGATCCTGCTTACTCCACGACGACAATAAGGAACTGAAGACCCCCCCACCCCACTCCTTTTGGGAAAGGTCCAAGAATATCAATGCCCCAAATATCAAAAGGTACCAATGACTTGATGGATTGATACCTTATTGGGGGCACATGTTGATGGAGATCAAGGATACATGGCATGGGATAATTCATGGAAGATCTCATATGAAGATGCTCATGGAATAAAGGAGTTTATGTACAGAAGCTTGCATTTCAAATACAAGGTTGGAAGATCAAGAATGAAGAAAGACTTGTTGGAGATTGAAGATGATATTAATAA
>JAOXNR010053234.1:0-14630 GCA_028571225.1 Parsonsia alboflavescens
CTGATACCGAAAAGACTGCCACCATGCTGCGGCTCTGTCTTTGAATCTGATCGCGACCAGCCCTACCTTCTTATCCTTAGGGACTTCTCTCAACGCGAACAATTCATCCACGGTGCTCAACTAATCAAAAATTCTTCTGCCGCCAAACTCCCGGTAAACTGCGGAATCTCATGACCACTGTTAATCACCTCTAGTCGCCGCCGCCCCTGGATGCCCATGACCACTTCTCCCTAAGCTGCAACCGCCGCTGTCGCTGTGTGCGACTGTCCCTCCGGTGGGCTCCTCAACGTTCGGCTCTGCTGGCGGATTCGCGACTGTTATCTGCTGCAGCATCTGATGAAGAATTTGCATCTGCTGGTCCTGTCACTGTTCCTCTCGATCCTGATGCTCAATGAGTCACTGCATCTCCCATTCGCGATCTACTCAGCTGCTGCGCAATTCTTCCAAAATCGAGGCTATGGTTGGATCAACTCCTGACATCATAGATCTTGTCTCAGATACCAATTGACGCAAAACGAAAACAATGGTGGGGATGATAGAAGCTCAACTGCAATCAACTTCACTCGAAAGCCTTTTACAAGAAAGGGCGAATCAAGAATAAAACGACAATATTGTTGAGACACTATGATAATCGAATTTTATTAAATGAGGAAACTCAAAGCTTCAAAAAAACAAAGTCTGCCGAAAAAAACAAACAAAAACGGCAACAAATAAACCCTAAACCAAAAATTGGAAAATTACAAAAAGACCCCAAAAGTTTATAAAAGGCCCAAAAGTCCACCCAGATGACCCCGGAAGGCCAAAAAACGTCTTAGGGCAGAGCATAGCAATGAGTATTGCTCCCTAGACTGTCCCGGATCTACCTGCCAAATTTGAGCCCATTCTGTCTCTCCCACAACTTTTCAGGTTTTACGATTCGGCCCCAGAAACTTTTCCAAACTTCTCCGGATCATCTCCGATTGCCTTGAAACTTCTCCTGCAGCCTCTTGGACCTGTGTGGGCCCTCCCCAATATCTTCATGGGCTAGCCCTACGTCACCCATCTATGATTGACCTTAGAGAAACCTTGAGCAATGGAAGGGGTTATGACCTAGGAGACATACTTAACCGAGTCCCCATATCACGAGGTTAGGGAGAAGAGAGTTGTCCTGAAAAACAAGAGAGCTCACTAAAAACTCCTCTTGGGGTAAGGATACTTGCTTGATGAGACCTGATCGTAAAGGCAAACTGCAATGCTCAAGGATAGCCTCGACTCCACTGAGGAGAGCGACTCTTCCAGCCAATTAGGAGAGAAACGGGAAACAAGAGATACAAAGCAAAGTGGACCTATCAGGGCCCTCTCCATTTGTCCACAGCATTAGAACTGCTCGAATGCCACCGGGATTCAAAGCTCCACAAGTGGAAGCAAATTATGATGGCACAAGGATCTCTTTGTTGGTCTATTTCATGAAAATCCAGGTTGGAGGAGCCTAGGTCACTCTGGGAGGACATAGGTAGCTCGCGGTAGAATGTTAGCTCGGTGAAGGTAATACAGAGAGCTCGGCGGAGCTCAAGAATTGAGATTGCATTGACCTCCTGAAGGAGAATGATGAATTCAGAATTCAAGCAGCCAGCAGAGGAGAAAAAATCTTCCTCAATCTAGAATTCCCTGAGAAAGGGATAAAAATAAGCCAGCTTTTGAATTCCAAAATTAAAGGAAAGCTTGTTGATTCCTCACAAGAATACCTGAGGGTTTTCACCTGGCGACCTACTGACCTTGAAGGGGTAGATCGAAAAATTCTTGAGCATAAGGTCGGGCTAAGACCAGGGATCAAATCGGTGAAACAAAAGAAAAGGAACTTTGCTCCTGAACTAAACGAGGTCATACCTTGAGAAGTCTAAGCTTGTCTCAACGTTGGAATTTTAAAGGAGGAAATGTACCCAGAATGGCTCGCAAATTTGGTGGTTGTGTTGAAAAAAGAAGGGATGTGAAGGATGTGTGTGGATTTCACCACACTAAACCAATACTGTCAGAAGGACTCCTATCCACTCCCGAACATAGATCAGATGGTGTACTCAATAGCCAGCTATCAATGGCTGTGTTTCCTAGATGCGTACAAGGGGTGCCACCAAATTCCAATGGCAATAGAGGACATGGAAAAGACCATATTCATCACCGAGGTCGGGACCTAATACCACACCAAAATGCCATTCGGCCTGAAAAACATAGGGGCAGAATTCCAACGAGCTATGCACAAGGTATTCAAGAACTAGCTTAGAAGAAACATCAAGGTATACGTAGACGACATTGTAATCAAGTCCAAGACCTCTGAAGACTTCATTGAAGATATCAAAGAGACTTTCCAAACATTTAAAGCTGCCCATATGAAGCTCAACCTAGAGAAGTGTACCTTCGAGTTCTTGACGGGAAAAGTCCTGGGCTTCATGATGTCAGAATAAGGCATTGATGTCAACCTTGATAAAATAAAAGCACTGTTGGAGTTGGAGCCTCCCAGAAACATTAAAGAGGTCCAAAGTCTAATAGGAAAGATGGTGACATTGGGGTGCTTCATTAGGAAAATGGCTGATAAGGGAGAAAGATTCCACGATGTCATAAAGAAGCCAAAAGATTTTCAGTGGACTCAAGATTTTCAAAGATCTTTTGACAAATTAAAAGACTTCCTAGGAATACCCCTGCAGCTTTTCTCTCTGATGTCAGGGGAGGAAATTTTGATGTACTTAACCACAACAGGCAAGGCAGTCAGCTCGGTGTTACTTGTAGAAATTTCAAGTTTACAATTTCCCTTTTATTATGTAAGCCGTTTGCTCAGAGGTCCTGAAGTTAGATATTTGGACCTTGAAAAATTTTTGTACCTCGTTACTATTACCTTAAGGAAGCTAAAGCCATACCTTGAAGCTTAGACGACAATAGTGCTGACCAATTTACCACTAAAACAATCTTTGGCAAAACCCTAGCTATCGAGCAGGACAATGAAGTGGTCTCTCGAGCTCTCGGGATAGCATATTGAATTTGAGCCAAGGAAAGCAATCAAAGTTCAAGCTTTCTCTGACTTTGTAGAAGAATGCACAAGATCTGCACTGGAGCTCACAAGCACTTGTGAAAATAATATCTGCACCATTTACATAGACGGCTCCACGGAAAAGGAAAATTCAGGTGTGGGAATTGTATTGATCAGCCCTAAGGGAATGAGAATCCCTTACTCTGTGAAGTATAAGTTCCCAACCTCGAATAATGAATCCGAATATGAAGCTCTCTTTGCAAGTCTAAAACTTATAAGAGCTCTAAAAGTGCAAAAATTGCACGTCAAAACTGATTCACAAGTAATAGCCAGCCAAGTCGGTGGAGAATATGAAGCTAGAGAGGAGAACATGATAAACTATCTCAGAAGTGTAAGGGATATAGCATCGAAACTTGAGCATTTCCTCATCGAGCAAATACCTAGAGAGCAAAATGCAGAGGCAGACACACTAACTAAAGTCTATCGAGAGATAGCTAGGACAAAAGCAGAATTGTTAGTGGAACAATTGCACTCTCCTAGCATAAACCAAGAAGAAAACTTAGTTATAGAGGATCAGGCAGACTAGAGATATCCAATCTACAAATTCCTCAAAGATGGCAACCTCCCACAAGATCCCGAAGAAGCTCACCAAGTGTGGAGATGGACACCTCGCTATGTCCTGATAGGAGACGACGAGGTGTACAAAAGGTCATACACATGATCATTGCTAAAATGCCTAAGAAAGGGAGAGGGATAGTATGTTATTGAAGAGGTATATAGTGGGATATGTGGATCACACATAGGAGTAAAAACCTTTGCTAAGAAAATACTAAAGACGAGGTATTATTGGCCCTCAATGGTTTCAAACATTGAGAAGATCATACAGAAGTGCACGAGCTGCTAGTTGCACGATGTGCCAGAAGCAAGACATCAATGCATTAATGCATCAGTACCTTTTAACATTTAGGGTATTGATATATTAGGACCCTTCCCAAAAGTAATGAGGGGTGTCCAATTCCTGATTATTGCTATAGAGTACTTCACTAGATGAAGTTGAGCCAATGCCAACAATCTCATCACCAAATGTCCAGTCCTTTGTATGGAGAAACATTGTATATAGATTTGGGATACCTCGAGCTATTATCTCTGACAATGGGTGACAATTCATTGGCAAACCATTCAAGATATTCTGTGAAAACTTGATTATTGAACAGATTCTGAAATTTGTAGCTTATCCCCAAGCAAATGGACTAGCTAAAGTCACAAACGAACCATCATGGAAGGTCTTAAGAAAAGACTCACTAAGCTCGAGAAGGAAGGTTGCAAACCTTCGTGGCCAGATGAAATTCCAAGCATCCTGTAGGCATACAGAACCGCACCTAAGAAATCTTCTAGAGAAACACCATTCAGTCTATGCTTTGGTGTAGAGGCAATAATACCAGTCGAGGTTGGAATAAAATCCTTAAGACTGACCAAATAAGATTAAGTCTTAAACGAGGGGGACAGAAGGATAGAAATTGATCTCTTTGAGGAAGTCAGAAACAAAGCAATGGAGGTTGATAGAAGGTACAAATGGAAAGTTACAAATCTTTTCAACAAAAAAGTGAAAGAAAAGCATTTCACAGTTGGAGAAATGGTCCTGAAAATGTCAAACGTTAGGAAACAAAGGCAACTAACAAAGTTGCAAGAAAGCTGGGAAGGACCTTATATAATCTAAGAGGTCCACGATGGAGGGAGCTATAAGCTCGTTGATCTCGAAGGAAGATAGCTCCTAAGACCTTGGAACATTTTCCATCTAAAGAAATTCAATGCTTGAGGCTTCCAGGGACTTCTCAAACCTCGCAAACCTGTTATACAGCTCAGGAAACTGTTTGAAAGGACCTCGTTGAGCGGCAAGATGACCTCAGCTACCTCTTCAGTTTAATTTGGTCAAGCATAAATAAAATATAAGCTTTTCAGAGTTCATTGAGATATTTCTTCATCTTATTTGCCTAGGTTCCAAAGCTAGTTTAGATTATTGTGCAAATTTTGAGTGTTAAAGCAAGAACAAGAGACTTGAAATAAAAAAAAAAGACTACTGATATATATATATAAAAAATGATTAGCCACAAACAGACCTCTGGAGAGAATATTCGATACAAATGTAGAAATAATTGAGTATTCAAGATTGCAAGTATAAAGAAGACCGTGGAAGATCCTATTCTATTACAAATATCCTATCTTCTTCTTCGCCATCCTTTGGAGTCATCATCTACCTCCTTCGCCAGCGGTGAATGAGGGCCTCATCATCAGAATGGAAGTCTACCTAAAGATAGGGGAGAAACTCATCATCAACAGCTAAAAACAGGGCCGGTGGTGTTGGAGGGCTCTGCAATTCAACCAACAACATTGTCAGAATGGAAGTCAACCTAAAGATAGGGGACAAACTCAGAAAATGTCTTCGGAACTAGTTTGCCAGAGATGAGAGAAGTATTGAGTAATCAAATCTCCACAACTGGGCACAGTCATACTTGTTGGGCTTTATGCCCAAAAAGACTATTATTTTCTAAGATAATGTGTAAAAGACTATAATCTTTACAAAAAAAATTTATACATATTAGCACATCATGCAATAAGGTTCAAATTAATTTAAATCATAAGGTTCAATAATGTGTTATGACGTTCAGCACAGTAAGGTACGGATCATCGAAAGTTTAAATCATAAGGAATTAGTTCTTGGCCGATTAATGAAATTGGGCCTTCCATTGAACAAAGGTCATAATACATTAGTCTTCTTTCAGTAGGGTGACTTACCTTTAGTCGTTGGGTAGTGCTCCAGAACTATATGTGTTAGCACATTTTGTATGTGTAGAATAGGACCATTCAGTGATTGTTCTCTGAAGGTACTATCAAAGAAGAGAGAACTAATATCACTGTTGCTACTATGTGGACATGTCAACATGACGAGGGCAAACTTTGCTTTGCTTCACGACTTGATGGTATGGAAATTGGCAAAAAGAAATTGAAAATACCCTTCGAAAAGAGTGCTTTCCTACCTGCAAGCTTCTTCTTCTGACAGCTCTATTCCTGGTTCTTCATCTGGGTTCCAGCTCCTCAGTTGGAATTCCTCCGGCAACTCTTTGGTCAATTTTTTTCTTTTTTTGTGAATAGTGAAATGATGAAAATGTCTTTCTCGTTTTTGTCAACTCGCCGTTCAATCAAAATTCCGATGGCTTTTTTGAAGATTCTGATCAAATGAATCAAAATGGTCAAAATAGTTTAAGGGATTAAACTTGCAAAAAAAAAACTTTAGGGACCTAAATTATCAAAAGAGTATAATTTGAGTGCTGAATTAGCCAATAATTCATTTTAATTTTGATTAGAATTTCTGTTAAAACCTCGTGATTAAGAGGTTCAGGAGACTGTAATAAATACTTTTTTTAAAAAAATGTTTGTTTTCTGGTTTTGGACTTTTGGGATTGCCAGAGAACTTTCAATGCTGTCGGAGCTTGCCGAAGATGCCAGGACCAACCAGTGTTGCAAGCGACACAGGCTAAGGTAGGATGGGCCATGTCACCGAGCAGAAGAAGCAGCGGCAGAATGCAGTGGCCAGGCGGCATTCTAGCAGGCTCCAGTGACCGAGAGCCTACAGGCGGCGTTCTAGCAGAGGTAGACCACAAGCACATATGGAGAAGGTAGTCACAACTAGCGACTAGAGAGAAGCCGAGCAGCAGGCAGATCCAGTAGATCTGGTCATCGGTGCAGGCAGATCAGGTTTCCAGACCAGATGTTAACTAGCAGATGCAGAAGCTTGATCGGCCAGCAGAATTTAGTGGCTTGATAGCTTGCAGTCAGGCCAGTCTGTAGCCCAGCAGTGTAGCAGTCTCGGACCAAGCCAAGCCAAGTGATTGTAGAAGAACTGGGCATGGTTGAATCGACTGGATACTTTCACAGAAGTTGGTGGCTGGTCTGATTCAGGCAGCTTGTCCCTTGGCGGCTAGGGTTTCTTCGGTGAGGAAGAAGGATGCCAAGATGAATTAGGGTTTCTCTTATTTACAAAAGAGGGCCTCAACTTTTTCAATTCCTAGTTTTGGGCCTTAAGTTTTTATTAGCCCTAGTAGGAGTTTTTTAATTAAAGTTCTTTTGGATCAATGCTTCATGCAATTATTTATTTTTCTTTATATTTTTGGGATATAGAAAAAGCATGAAATAAATCAGAAGCCACCCATAGGAAAATAAACAAGATCATTTTCAATCAATTTGTTTGATTAATTGGCCAAATATGATTAAAACTAGAAAAAGAATGAATTTAATTCATGCTTTATTTTATTTTTATTATGTCACATGTATCATTCCTATGGGAAACCTAGATTAGGAACGTTTTTGAAAAATAATTATTTTGATTTGGTTATGATAACTAAGAAATCAAGAAAAATAATTATAAGAACGATAATTAAATTCTTTAAATAGTTAATATGTTTATTTTGAAATTGGAAATAGCCTAAATAATTTTGTTAAAGGTTTTTATCCTTGACTTAATAAAATAAACTTATGGTCTATTATTTCTAAAAGTCATAACCTAGAATATAGACTATTAAAAGACTTAATAAAATATAAGGTTTTATGAGATTGAAATAACTCTAGAAATTAAATTTGTTTAAAGTTTTACTTTGAAGATAGATATATAATTGAGTTATGTTTTCTTAAGAAATAAAACCAAGATTATATTTTATTAAGTTTCTCAAATAAAAGATTGAGTGCGAGAGAGTACATTAAATTGGACCCATGGCTTCCATTACTTATTTGTGTTAATGGGTTATGTATTTCTCCTATCACTTGATCCCCTATAGGATGATTGTCCATAAGAACCTAGAAATTAACAGACAAATTAAAAGCTATTTTTGAGGATAAGTGTTGGTGTTGGCAAGCCCATCGGTAGAGGCATTAATACTAGTTTATCACGAGAGTTGCCAGCCCATCGTTGGAACTTCTCTAGATTGATTAACTAAATGATTTTAGTAAATGATGGTTAAACACTCAACTTAGAAAAGAATTAGCCTGCCTACGTAGCTCTGTTGCATTTTCTCAGAGCCTAATGTTGTCATGAGATATTTGTGCATTCATTGCACAGATGAATATGCTAAGTCACCATATTATTGAATATAGTGGGAGGAACAACTACAGTCTAAGATAATATGAAAAGAACAGTGTGTTTATCACATTAAATTGCTTGTTTATTTGTCTTATGTTTTTTAAAGATTATTTATTTTTATCTTTTAGAATAGTTTTGGTAGGATCTTTTTTAATCCAATGGTCAGTTTTCTGTTCAAGAGATAGTTAACTGGAACCAGTTATTTGGACTAGAAAAGAGAATTGCTTAATGTCCTAAAAGTGGAACAATGTCAATTACTTCAACATCCACAATTTTTTATATTATAAAAGAATAAAATTCTACTAAAGAACAAAAGGACTCCCATATGGCATGGAAAGACATTAACAAAGAATGAAATTCTTGATACTAAATCTTATGTCAAAATCACTGAATCTTAATTATAAAGATGAGAATAGTTTGGCAATGATCGATGAATCTCTTAGAACTACTTAGAAAAGAGATTAATTCGAAAAATTGCAAACTTAGTGAGTATCAAGTTGGATGAAGAATCTTCTTATCGAGAGTTTGCTCTCAAGGATTTGAAGATTTCTAATGAACTAAAGATCTTAATGTTCACTAGACAAGGAGATTTTACATTTATTCAATCTTAAGACATCTAGATCATATTCCTTGAAGTCATTTTACAATCTGCTAGGAGGGTATTATCTCTTGATGGTAGATTTCCTTCACATGAAGAATTCTTGAAGGAAATGGATAATGTAGAAAAGATTGAAAAAGATCGAAAGCTATTGGAAAAAATTTCTCTTGTTGAGCCTAAGATTAAACAAAAGAGGATCCAAAGGAAGGAGAAAATCGTTCTACACATCAAAAATTCATATATGGTGATTGCAAACCTAGGAATGTTTTTCTTGTGGATGAATCGGACACTGGCAAAAAGACTTTCCTGAGAGTAAATTCATATCTAAAGATATTTTCTCAACTTAAAGCTCTGATTAATGATTGAATTTGTTCCCTATGGATAGTTGATTCAAGAATCATTAATTTTCTATCTGTAATCCATTGCAGAATTTTAGAGCAAAGAAGCCTTAGCAGAAGATGAGAAAACTTCTTAAAGATAGAAATGAATCTTGCTTGGGAATTCTTACTTTGCTTTGTGATTTAGACAATATTAAAACACTTTTATATGTTCAGAACGGTAATAGAATTCACATTCCGAGTTTATTCTTTTTTGTTATTTGATATTTTAGATCAGTAGTGATGAAAAAGAAATCTTGTTCTGATAGTACATATAATAGATCTTGTTTTATTATTATCAAGTAAATCAAGTTTAAAGCATTGTTATCTTATGGAAGAACTAATGACCAATTATTAAGATTCTTGTTATGATTTTAATTATGTTCAAAGTCTAATCCAAAATGGGATTTTAAGCCCATTAGCTTTGGAAAGAAAATGCTATGACTACATTTTGATTTGGATTGACCGAAAGGTCATTAATCAAATGTTTGAAATCAAGATAACAAAGAATCTACACCATAATTCCTAATAATCGTTAAGTTTTAGAAGTCTCTCTTCTAAACATAAACTTAATAAGACCTTAGGAATTTTATTGTATATGGTCCTTATGACTTTTCATGAATTACATCAGATATGATAAAGTTAAAAGGATGACATATATAGTATATATGTTATGGATATAATTCTTTGTATACATTTATTTATACAATTCTTTTGTAGATACACTTTAAGAAATAAAATTTGTACTAATTTTAGTATTTAGAAATTTTGAAATAATACTAAGGAAAAACCTTTGAGTTGTGTCATTGAGCTTTGGCTTAATGAAACTTCTCAAGATAAAGGAAGTTCTAGTTTCTGTGTTAATTCAAGATTGATATCTAAAGACAAAGTTGTACAGTTTTATAAAGTGTCCATAGAAAAGAAAAGTATAAAGGAGAGTGGGAGAACATTCATTTGTATTTATTTCAAGAACAAATGATGTTTGTTGACATCAATGTTATATACTTGAAAGGTATATACAAGAATAAAAGTTCAATGTTAAAATGAAGTAGAATTAAGAGATGGGAATGGTTTCTTAGAATCTCTATTAACAACTTTAGTCTCTATAATTCTTAGGATTCTTATTGTAGTGGGAGCTTTCCCGAAATTTGATAAGTAATCCGATACTGTTTTTTGATAGAGAATCGGATTATTCATAATTGGGAACCACTAGAAACAATAATAGTTATCCTAGATGCTATTTACAGGATATCGATTTCGGTAATCAATACTAAATTGAGTCTTAGGACTTGATTGAATCTAGTATCCTCTTATGGATATGAGTAGATACAGTATAATTACCAAAAAGAATCAATAGCATAAAACTTGTAAAATATTTAGTCTTTTTGTAGACTAAAGTTAGAATCAGTCCTCAAGAGTGCATATGTTTATTATGAGACTTTTAGAAGTCTTGTAGATATCAATTAAACGTAGATGCACTCTAGGTGAATAAGAGACTAATGATTGTTATGAATGACATTCTATTTATGAAATAGAGTAATGTCAGCTAGAAAAAGAGTCTATAAGCCGATATAAAATTGTCATAAATGATTCGATGATAAATTAGTAATATTCTGTATGTTAGATTCAACAGAATTAGATATACAGAAGAGTACTAAATTTATTAGATATCACATATTCATGACAAATTGGCATATACGTAAAACATGTTTTACAAAGGACTAATATTAATTAGATTCTTGTGGAGGCTAGTTAGACAAATGATTGGATATATATAATCAGGTACTTTGGAAGGGAGATTGAATATAATCATTTTTTTGTATGTCACATTATATTTTTAAGTTTTCGGAAAGATAGGAATAGATATTAAATCCCTTATGGATTTGTTAGATCTTATTTGGAATAAGTAATTACAAATATTCATTCCATTTAAATAGTTCTTCACAGAACTACTTTGAAAAATCCTTAGCATATGATCACTGAGAGTTACAAATGATAAGGGTAACTTCGGGTTCTAATCAAGCAAGAATGAATGCACAATAGAGATACTATGTATCTCTTAGTATTAGTTCTAGCAAAACTTTTCTTACTATCTTTGAAGAGTTGAGTGTTTGATAACATTTAGATAATTATATGAGATATAGTTGGCTAGATATTTACAGTGCTTCGTGATCCAAAATATATCAAAAGGTTATGCATAAAAGAGTTGCTTAGTTTCTCTCAAAATAAGTGTAGTAAAGCTATTCAAGGATTCTCTAAATAGTTGAATGTCCTTGTGATCATTCAGACAACTGTAAGAGAAACAAAATTAGTAGACAGTTTGTGTGACACCTAGTATCTTTTAAAGGTTTATCTAGTAGTGGGAGTGTGCAAGTGGGAGTTTGTTGGAATTTATGCCCAAAAAGACTATCATTTTCTAAGATAATGTGTAAAAGACTATAATCTTTAAAAACAAAGTTTTACATATTAGCACAACATGCATTAAGGTCCAAATTGATTTAAATAGGTGATCTGTGTGTTGTAATGTCCAGCACAGTAAGGTACTAGTCATCTAAAATTTAAATCATAAAGAATTAATTCTTGGCCCATTAATGGAATTGGGCATTCCATTGAACAAAGGTCATAACACATTGGTCTCCTTTAAGTAGTTTGACTTACCTTTAGTAATTGGGTAGTGCTCCCACACTATATGTGTTAGCACATTTTGTATGTGTAGAACAAGACCATTAAGTGATTGTTCTTTGAAGGTACTATCAGAGAAGAGAGAACTAATATCACTATTGCTACTACATGGATACTTCCCCATGACATGAGTACAGGTTGGTGGTTTGGCAAAGCTAGTTCCCTGTGCTTTGATATGCTATCGGTGAGATTTCATTATGGAGATTAATCGCCTTGTATGTAAAGGAACCTGGAGTTAGTTTGTTAAGACAGACTCATATAATAGGGTCTCTGTGCCATTTCATTTATGAGATGGATTAATCGCCCCCTTGTGTGGTTCTTAGTTAGATCACTGAACCCGAGGCCTTGGCAGTACGATTGTTATTGTACTGAATATTCTTCTAGTGAATATTCATTGTGATTCAATAGTAATAGAACTAGACACCTAAGGATGGTAGATGCTATTGAGTAAGGTGAGAGTACGCAAGAGCTAGGTTAAGAAGGGTAAATGTGTCATTACACCTATAAGTCAAAGACTAAGGGTTGAGATTTATCTCAACAAGCTTTCTGTTTCTACAACAATGTATTATGGAGTACATCATCTTCTTATGGTGATCAATAATGAAATATATTTCACACAAGAGAAACAATGACTTTGAATTAACAAAGAATAAGTACACGAGACCACAAAGATAGAAGTTTGAATCAAGGATGGTAACATCAAATACCACAATAATCAATCATCCAAGACAAACTTTGAAATTTCATTCATGTATATCCCAAAGCCATGCTTAAACAAGACATTCAAGTATCCCAATTCCAAAAAATGTGTCTTCAAGTAATTCTCATGAATATAAAGTATTAACTATTCATATATAGAATCCATAGGCATGAATACATCATTTCCATCAAACAAAGAATAATCGTGCTTATAAACTTCATCATGTAAGACTTGTCTTGCACATCAAACACATAGTCACAAGCATATTCTTTCACAAGTGATTCTTTCACAAACTCAAAATCCATAAAAGCTGTCACTAAACTCAAAGAAGTATAAGACATGCTTTCTCTAAATAAGATATCATCATTGTCAAGAAATTGCACTATAGCACCTTGCTTATGAACATCATAAGCATCTCTAAACACATATTTAGTCATAAAAAGCAATCTTTCATGTTCAAATTTCAACAAACTACCACCAAGTGTAATAATAAGAGTGCACCACTTTAATATAGAATTCATCTCCCTTTCGTCATTTTCCTTCTTCCTCTTGTTTACTCCTTTAGAAACTTGAAAATTAGGAACAAGACAACTAGATAATGAATGGTCAATGTTAGAAATGGGGATAAAATCCTCTTTGCTCTTTTTGAGAACCAAGGCACTCTCATTCCCTCTTTCTTTTTCATGAAAGCTCTCTTTTTGTTCACTCAAATCTTGCCTCTCAAAGACACTCATCTCTTTTCTCTCTATGACACTTTCATTTTTCATCTCTTTCTCTTCTTCTTTTCTCTCACACTCTCTTTCTCTCTCAAGCTCTTCTTTCTCTTTTCTCTCTCTTCTAATACATTCCTCCATCTCTTCCAATATTACTTCAATCCTTTGCATTGCATTCTTGAAGGTGTTCATCCTCTCCATGAATAGTCTCGTTTTCAACATCTTGCTTCCCTTGATTATGAGTCTTTTGATTTTGCACTTTGTCACTTGGCTTGGTCTTCATTTCTTGCCCCTTGGAAATGGATTTCTCTTCCTTTGAACAAGCTCCTTGCACCTTAGATGTTGAAGAAGGGCCATAAGTTGAGTTTTCATAGGACTTCCCATGTGTTGTGTTCCTCTTCTTCAAGTGTCTTTCAACTTGAATGGCCATGTGAACCATATCTTCAAGATAGTCATAGTAGTATGGCTCAACTAATTCCCAAATATCTTGATTCAAGCCATTGAGAAATCTAGTCATTTTGTCTTCTTCATACTCCACTATTTTAGCTCTCTTAAATGCATTTTTCAACTCTTCATGATACTCTTTCACACCATTGGATCTTTGAGTAACAACCATGTTGTAGAGCTTTGGTGCATATCTTTCTCTCATATATTTCCTCAATCCTTCCAATGTAGTAATATATACTCCAAGTATTCTTTGATATTTCGACCAAGCTAAAGCTTCTCTCTTAAGGCTATCAACAACGAGCTCCATCTTTTGTCCTTCCAATTAGTCATGCTTTGCAAACACGAGATCTACCTCTCTTTCCCAAGCAAGGTAAGCTTCCAAATCAAATGTACCATAGAAATATGGAATGGTCATATGATGCCTCCCAAGATGTGTACAATCGTCTTTTCTTCCATATCTTCTTGGCCTCCTTTCATTATCATAGTAATAACCATCATCATACTCCACATGTTCATATCTCCTTCTATATTGATGCATTTGTTGGCTCTTCCTTCCAAACCCTTCATATGTCACATACTTCTTAGAAGAACCAGGATGTGATATCTCAATTCTTTCCTCATAATAAGATGATTGAGATGATAATTTATCCATGATGTACCTACAACATGAACAAACAAAAACAGGGGAATTTGTATATCCTCACAATCCACTCGTGTATCACTCTTAGAAATGGCTTTTTCTCGCTCTAATGTGCTCACCCCCTTTCTCCTTTTACCTCTCTTAGCTCTTCTTCAAGTAATGCAACTTCAAGAGTAGTCAATTACTCAACAAGGCAATCAAATCAAACATAAAAACTCAAAGCAAATAGTTCATATCTTCCAACAGTTAAGATTCAAAGAGATAAGATGATGGAGATCAAGAAGCATACATGGCATGGGGTAATTCATGGAAGCTACCAAATGAGGAGATGAGAAGATTCAAGT
>JAOXNR010053235.1:0-14629 GCA_028571225.1 Parsonsia alboflavescens
TATTGGTGTTGAAAAGAAAGCGGTAGTTGAACGAAAAGAATAATTTTAGAAGAAAAATAAAAATAAAAGTAAAAATAATAGGAAGAAAAATAAAAAAATTCAAACTATACTTGTGGGAATCGAACCCAGACCACTTCAACAAAAATCAAACCTTCTACCACTGAGCTAAGACTACATATTGAAATATTTGAAGCCTGTAATAGAAAAAAAACCATATTTTTTCTCATTCCTATAATTCAACCGAACCCAACCCAAGTATAATTCGGTTCGATTTCAAATCGAACCATTAATCGAAAAACCCAATCTATCTTAAACCGTTTCACGTCGGGTCGAGTCAGTTCGATTCGATTAACCGACCCGCTGCTCACCCCTACCCATGCGACAGGACAAGGACACGTAGACCTATTTATTTAAGGGACAGGATGTGATGGAGCTCAAATTGGCCTAATAAGTCAATGTGACTTACATGTAGTCCAAGAACCCATTTTCAGTCAAAGAGAATCACAAAAGTGATAGATTCCCTATAAAAGGGCTATGGTGCGTACTAAAAGATGGCAATTAATTCTACAATATCTTCAATAATATTTACACCTATTCTTTATATTGATTTAGACATCAAAGAATTCTCCCGTGATAATTACCCTGGAAACTCCTTTCATATTTTGCAAGCTTTGATCCAATAATAATGGTGGTCTGAGGTTTTGCAAGCTTTGATCCAACAATAATGGTGATCTGAGATCCAATTTTCGCACCATCAACTACAAAATATTTTCAAAAGGTAGATTTAAGTTAAATTTAATTAATTATTTAATTCTATTAGGATTCTTATATTTTTTAAACTCATATATAAAAAATTGATTTTTTAAATTTGATGGTTATAATTTTAGTTTGTAGATATTTAAATCATTTAATTTAGTTTTTTAAAAGATTTCCATGAGATAAGTTATTCATTTGTTTATTTTTTTTTAGGACTAATGTTTTGTTTTTCAGATAAGTTTCAATTATAAAGATTATATCTTTTAAGGTTTCTTTTTAGATATATTTAATTAATTATGCAGTTGATGGAGCTCAAAAACGATATCTATGTCATCCCGAATTGTGATGGCACCTGAAATCACAACCAGAAAAGGAAAAGGTAAATCACCGAAGTGGACTATCGCCCTGATCGCCCTGAGGATAACCTTGATGCCTAAATCAATATTCCGATAGAGTAATTTTTGAGTAAATTAGCGCAATCTTTCCGTGAACAGTCTGTGATTTGTTAATATATTGAATAATAACTACCTTGTTGGTAGTGACTCTCGTTTATGTGAAAATAGGCAATTAGGATAATTGTGAGATCATATCCTGCCCATTGCAACTAGAATCATGGAGATTTTATAAGTTGGGATACCTTACCATGCACATCTTTGATCGAGAGCTACAAGCTCGTTAACTACCTTTAATTTGTGAGTTGAACTTTTAGATATTCGAATCGGTACCTGGGTTCGTTTGGATCGATTCATCCAGGTTGTACCCGTTTCTCCCATCATTACCCCGCTTTAGGTCCAGCGAGCTCGTAGGTCCTGGAGCCTAAATTATCATCGCACCGTTTTAACGACTAGTTTGGAGGTATCATGCCTTATCAATTTTTGGCAATTACCTCAAATCGTGTGTACCAAAACTCTTCTTTGCAAACAAAATTCCTCTCTCTGCAATACAAACTTGAGCTATTATCTTCTCGAGCTTATTCTCTTTTTCTGTTCGGCGAGTTTCTCTGAAGTTAGAACATTTCTTTCTACCTCTATAGCTTTTCCAACATCAAACGAGTGAGTTTTTCTTTCCTTTTTTTTTTCTTCTCAGAAATTTTCCTTCTTCTCGTCTTTTCAAAAAAATGTCTTCGAAAACATATTCTACTAAATCATCTTCCTCTAGCATCCCTTCTTTTTGTACAGAAAAGATTCCTAAGGCTCTCCTTTCTCAAAGCTCTGATCACGAAGTATATTATTTGCCTCCCCTTACTGTTAAGGCCCCTAGCATTAAAAGGAAAGTATGTCATCCTTCTGAGCTAGAAGGCTTCTCTCTTAAATCCTCCTTAGGTTCCTCAAAGATTTTTCAAATTAGCTAGGAGAGGGGTTTAAACATGGATGACATTACGGTTGCTTGGGAATCCGAGCACAATAATAGCAGACATGTCGGACACATAGAGACCAATCTCAGTCAAAGCATTCTCTTGCCTTTCATGCATCCCCTATTCTTTGACATAGCCTATTTCTGGAATTTCCCCATAGCTCAACTTGTTCCCAATGCTGTCCGAACCATTATAGGCTTTATAGCGATCTACCATATTTATAGAATTAAGGTTTCCTTAGACTTCTTTAGGTGTTTCTTCAATGTCGGTATCTCCATAGCCCTTGGCAAGACTAGCTTGGGGTACCTTCAATTTAACAATATGTATAGGCTATTAGGGCCCTTCCAATCTTCAGGCGGACCTCGGAAGAACACTTTCCTTTTTTGACAAACTTCCAATAAATCTGGTTCAGGCTGAGCCATACCCAGATTGGAATCTTAATAAAACTTTCTCTAATAGCCTTCCTACTCTATTTGATGAGTAAGAGAGGGATAGGATTTTCCTCGTTAACCTTGCCAATTCCAACACCGAGAAAGTCGGGTCAACTCAACCAATCAAGCTCGTTCCTTTTCTTCCCTTTACTAGATTGGGAAGTCCTGCAAATCGTGACCTCCCTCCTCTTAGAAAAACTATGGGGATTCTTCCCAATGGTAGGAAATTTCTTCATTTTTCAACTATCAGTAAATTTCCTTTAGTTCTTCTGTTTAAAAATTTATGCTAACATTTTTTTTCCTTCTTTGTTTTGACAGCAATGAGAACTGCTTGGTTGTTGAACCCCTCCTCTTGTTCTCAGTAGGGACAGCAAAGCAAGTCCCTATCATTATGAGCTCCTTCCAGTGGACCTAGCGATGTTGTAGGCATTGCTGCTACTACTCCAGCTACTGGGGAGCCCTCAAAGATCTCATAATTGAATTTTCCATCACTCATCACTTCTCCTGAAGCTATAAGCTCGCTGATGTCAAAGGGAGACAACTCCTAAGGCCTTGGAATGTTTTCCATCTAAAGAAATTGTATGTATAAGGCTTTCCAAGCTCATTGCTCGTTACTTAGCTCGGGTGCTCATCTAAAAGTGAAAAAGCTTGTTCTATAGCAAGGCAACCTCAGTGACCTATTCGGATTTTTGTTGTATATCAAATTTTAGAGACCTAAATAAAAGCTAAGTTCGCAGAGCTTATTTTGATCTTATTTCTTTTTGGTTGCAGAAGTTTCAAGACTGGTCAAGTTTTATGGTGCTAGT
The DNA here is from genome assembly GCA_028571225.1 of Parsonsia alboflavescens. Lineage (NCBI taxonomy): Eukaryota > Viridiplantae > Streptophyta > Magnoliopsida > Gentianales > Apocynaceae > Parsonsia > Parsonsia alboflavescens. Next base: position 3,348 of record JAOXNR010053235.1, read on the forward strand.
TTTTAAGTGCTAGAACAAAAACAGAGACATTTCAAGAAAATTGAGTGATTCTCTGATACCAATTGACGAAGGTGGATGTGGTGGGTTGAGGATTAAGGAAGTCTAGCAGAAATCTATGGACAGTCAAAATAGTAATTGTGAACCATACGACGACGAAAGTTTCGAAAAACTCAAACTTTGGATAACCCGTCAAAGTTTGATGCTTTTCGAAGATCTGACTTATGAACTCGTTAGAAAATCCAGACAAGCGAAACTGGATTCTTCTCCTATAATCAAACTTTAATCTAAAGTAGTAAAAGGACGAAGAAAGAAAGGAAAAAAAAAAATTTGAGTTCACAAGGACAAAGAGAAAGTTTGAAATATTTTGATAGTACATTGAATTTTTTTCTTAGCTCTTAGGCATTCATCCTTATTTATAATACTAGAAGTTCTATGTTCCTAATCAGACTAGGAAATAAAAATCAGGAAGAAAAGAATAAAAATATAAAACAAGTTTCTAAGTAAAATTATATCTAATTAAGGAAATAAAATTATTAAACAATCTTGATTTTACTCGTCTACTTGTTCTGCATCAGACTCCCTTCTATTGAACAGAGCTTGTCCTCAAACTTACTTGTCTCTATGGAAACGAGCAAGATGTTGCACATTGAACACATTAGAGATACTGTAACCATCTTGTAGGTCGAGCTTATAAGCACTGCATCCCAACTTCTCAGGATATGACAAGGACCAAATTCCTCCATTGCGACCAAGTACATCAAATGGCCTCTCATGATCTTCAAAGTAAATCGAAACTCCTAACTTTGGAAATGACTCAACACCCATGCCATAGTCGCACTAGAAAGAATCAAACTTCGTTCCCCATCCGTGGAAAGATCTGGCCTTTAAAGCACTCCATTCCCAAGGAGGCATACAGATCATAATTCCAGGTTCCATTCATATTTGTACCAACAGAATTCCATTCGTCCATGTCTTCTTGTAATACATTCCAAGATCTGATACAAAATTTCCAAATCCCACTCTGTTATTATCTTTGGTGATAGTACCTGCTGCTAAGAAACATTCCCATAAATCATTACTGAACTATATCACAGAGAAACCAGGCTGCCTAAGTCCGTATGATTCAAGAAAATCTCCCTTCAATCACCTTGAGACTGCTTCGAAACTAGGAATAAAAAATTTTGATCCAATGGAAAATTTATATATCATAGAAATCTTAGTATCTCCATTGGAAGATGATGCAATATCGAGCGGTAAAGAATATAAGGTATGGTTCTTATCTTTAGCTGAAACCAAACATCTACATTCCAAGTAGTGTTCCCTAGGACTACAACCATCTGCATTTGTAAAACCTTCTTCGGCAGATGGATAAGAAGTAGTAGGAAGAACCATAGCAAGAGGGACCCCAATTTCTGAACAATCATCAGGTGATTTCTCTGCCTCACTTGCAGTAGTATCATTATATTTTTCAAAGTTATTCTTTTGTTGAAAAAGTTGACATTTGTAGTTAACATTATTCTCTTCCTACGAGACAGGTTCCGCCTCTCCATCGTCACCTTCTCCATTGCGTCTGCTTACTGGTTCAAGCTGATCAGCTAGTTGTTGGACAGCCAATCGTAACACCTTCTCCATTAGGGTTTGTATCCGTCAATCTCTACTTTCTTGCTCTAGTTGTATCTCTTGCTGCAGCTCTTCTTTGTCTTGTTGCAAGGCGGCTAGGATTTGTTTGAGACTCCCTTCGGAGATTGCGGATCTTTGCTCTGATACCAATTGATGCAGATGGACGTGACGGGTTGAGGATTAAGGAATTCTGGCAGAAATCGATGAACAGTCAGAATAGTAATTGTGAACCATACAATAATGAAAGTTTCGAAAAACTCAAACTTTGGATAACCTATCAAAGTTTGAGGCTTTTCGAAGATCTGACTTCTGCACTAGTTAGAAAATCAAAACAACAAAAACTGGATTCTTCTCCTATAATCAAACATCAATCTAAAGTAGTTAAAGGACAAAGAAAGAAAGAAAAAAACCTTGAGTTCACAATGAAAGAGAGAAAACTTTGAAATATTTTCAATAGTAGAATGAATTTTTTCTTAGCTCTTAGGCATTCATCCTTATTTATAATACTAGAAGCTCTATGTTAATAATCAAACTAGGAAATAAAAACCAAGTAAACTATTAATAGCTAAGTTTTGTGTTCCTAATTTGACTACGAAATAAAAATTAGGAAGAAAACAATAAAAAAATAAAACAAGTTTCTAAATAAAATTCTATCTATTTAAAGAAATAAAATTATTGAACAATCTTGATCTTACTCGTCTACTTGTTCTGCGTCAAGGTCGCAAATAGAACTCCAGATATAGTTAGTACAAAAAAGAAAAAATATAGGCTAAAAAAATGAGCATTGTATTTGTTACGATAGCTAGCTAGCTAGCTAATCAAGTATAAGGCAAGAAGAAGAAGAACGGCACAATAGAAGCCTTAAAAAGAACTATTCTATTACAAATCAATCTTCTTTTTCATCTGAAATCTCTAGCGGGCTTGCCAGGGCTTTATCTTCAGCAACTCTCTCTTGATCAATGATGCTTGATGGACCTATGGGATAATCAGTAATAATCTCAATTGAAGGTCTAACCAGAGAAAGACGAATAGCTCGGGAGAGGTCAAGTGCCTCATTGAAATCAATGGGCTGGGGATGAAAAGGATAGTATTTAAGTAAGTCTCCATAACTATAGATGATTTTACTTGGAGTTGTAGAATAAGCTAAAGGGAGAACGTCATTGATCACCCTTCCAATGGCTGGAACTTTTGTGGTCTGCTCCAGAGGTCCCTTCCTTCCCTCAGAAGGACTATCATTGGCTTGTCCAACCTTGGCTAGAGTTTCAGTAGTAGTGACTTCCTCTTGAGAGGTCAGACCTTGACCTTCTTGCTCCCATGGGAGAGGGACGATCAACTTTGGGGGGTATAGTTTGTCGTGAAAGTTAGCATTGATCTTAATTTCACCATTGAGCTCTCGGAGTTTATCAATGACGTCCACATAAAGGCCCATCATTTGAGGTAGCAAGATTGATTCGACGTAGGACTGGAAGACAGGGATCTCCTCGAGCTTGGACAATTAGAGGCTGTCATCCTCCTCCCAGATGGTGCTGTAGTCCTCCAATTGAGATTCGCACTTTTGCAATGACATGTGAAGCAAGCTGAAACCCTATCCTTTGCTGAATTTCATCTAGTGGAAGATACCCCTGAATCAATTTCCACATGAAAAGGGAACAATTTAGAGGAAAACTCCCCTTCGACACCCATGAAGTATTATTTTGTTTTACTGGCAGTTTCAGAAGCTACACCACTGAAGATAAATCAAATTGTCCATTCTTTGATAGCTTCCATAGTATTTGTTTTGCAAGGATGATGGTGCCACAAAAATCCCTTCCACCACTTTGGCTATTTCTGTAGTTAATATGTCTCTTAGAATCGAAACATTCCACTTCTCACTATTTGTCCATACATCACAAACCCTCAATTGCAGATTCTGCACGTGCTGGTAAGCATAACTTACCTTTTCCACTCCAATCCTCAAACCAAAATGAAGTATGCCTATTCTTGAGGAGAATTCCAACACAATGGTCAGCATCCTCAGCTACAAAACAAATTCGCTTCCATGTTGATGAACCTCCTCGTGACAGAGGTTGCTGATTAGAGTAACTATACTTGTAATGCAAATATTGAGATCAATGACGCCTAGCTCTAAGAACCCTCTCCTAAGAAATTCGCTTCCATGTTGATGAACCCTCTCCTAAGAACACCAATGACGCCTAGCTCTAAGCTCCAAAGAGCCCTAAAAGAATCTATTGAAATGTCTCTCTAAGACTTGCAGAACCATATTTGGAGGCTTCAGCATGGCGAGTTGATCCATGACCATAGATGTGAGTACTGGCTACAACTATACAACCCTCCCTCCTTATGTCAACTATTTTGCTGCCATCCTTTGATCCTACTCACAATTTTGTTAACGAGAGATTGAAAATAAATGGACTTCATCTTCCCAGGAGCCAAAGGGTAACTAAGATAAATGGTAGGGAAGCCCTTCTGATTAAAACCTGTAATTCCATTAACAGTTGATGGCCTACGAGTTGGGAAATTATGTACTGAATAAAAAGCACTTTTACTTCTATTGACACATTGACTAGAGACATCTTCATAAAAGGATATAAAATCTATTGAAGCTAGTAAATTTTGTTTCATACCCCTCATGAAGATGATAATATCATCTGCATAGCTAAGGTGTGAGATTGGGAGACCAAGGTTGCTAGGTTCAAGAGTTCATGTTTGATTGAGGCCATGCAAATTCGAAACGTAAGATTGTAGAGTTTATATACCTTAGAATATATATATATAATATTTTATATTTTATGAAAACTCAGAGTCTAAAAATTCAAGTTAAACATAAAGGCTCTCAGTCTCTCTCACTCAGCCATGCAATAAGAGTAGATGGAAGAATGGATTAATGGAAGGCTGGAATTGGAAGTTAAGACTCTAAGAGAAAGAGAATTCGAGAGACAGCAACGGCTTTGTTGCAGTCTGTGAGCGTAGCTATGATTGAGGGAGAACAAAATCAATTGCCCTAGTAGAAAAAAATGATTTGTGAGATGAAAAACCCATTTAAAACATGGGTAACATAATGGGGCAACTTAATTTAATCTCGATTTGGGGAAAATCTGGAATCAAGTTCACATATTTGAATTCATCAAGTTTAACAAATCTAATGATTCTATGGTCGAGTCTATTAAGTTTACATCGGAAAAAGATTTTGAATCAAGTCTACTCAATTCCCATTGGTAGACTCTTAGATTCGTACAAATATATGAGTCTACTCTCAAATTTGATAATAGAGTGGGAGACCCCTAATTTCTATGACAAATTCATCCAACAATTCAACAACATCTTGTTCAATCCACGTGTCAACACCTCACCAGAATTACAAAAAGCATGGAGAAAAGAGGATCCAAATGATAATGAAAAATCTGCAAGTCTATCATTCACAGTGACTGAAAAGTTATTGTAAGCCAAACAACTCCAAACGAAATTAACAAAGTGTGGTTCGAAACCAAAACCCCTCAGAACATGAATGAGAAAGTCCCAAGAGACTTTATCAAATGTCTTCATGATGTCCAATTTTAGAACCAAAGTGCCTCCTCTACGTTTTTTATTTAATGAGTGCACTAACTCAGATGCTAATAATACATTATCGGAAATGTTTCTACCTTACACAAAACCACTCTGATTCTGAGAACTAATCCTTGGAAGGATCGAAAACAACCTCATAGAAAGAAGTTTACCTATAATTTTGGAAGTGAAGTTACATAGACCAATTGGTCTATATTCTTCAAAATCTGAAGGATTATCTGACTTCGGGATGAGCACAAGTTGAGTAGAGGTAAAGAATTGAAGCATTCTATCTCCCGCCTAGAAGTCTTGTGCTTCTTCAAACACATCTTCACTGACTGTATACCACCCACAACCCCACCCCCCCCAAAAAAAAAAAAAAAAAATCTGATAGATTTACTAAACAAAAATTCACACAAAGTAAAGGTAATTTACCTAATTTATAAATAATATTTAGATCTTCCAAATTCTATTAGAAATATTAAATAAAATTTTTAAGTTTTATACTTATTTTAAAAACTCAAATGCTATAAAAATTTCTATTGGTTTTTTAAGGGGGGAAAAAAAATTAAGGGTGGAGAGAAATTAAGTGTTAAACTTTAAGCTGTGTATTGAATATTGATCATCTTAAGGCAAAAGGTACAACAAATTGTAAGGTAAGGGGCCTTCAATCCAGTTGATGACTTGAGAAAACCTGCAGAGTGGTGAATTCACATTTCGCTCACGAAACTCGAAAGTCGAAACCCCTAAACCCAAATAGGATTCTTCGTTGTTTCCACTCATCTCCCAATTCTTGTTGTACCATTTAAGCTCAATCTTCATCTTTTTCACCTTGCAAATACTCGTCGAAGTCCGGGCAGTGACGGATCAAATTTTTTTAAAAAAGATTCCAAAACACAGTTTGCAATTCAATCTTCTAAAATTTTTAACTAACCAGGAAAAATTAAAAAAAAAAAAAAAACAAATTCGATAATGCTTTAATTAAATTTCTAACATAATTTTACAGTCCCTATACTCGCCTTAATAAATCTCTGTAATTCAGTTTCCTCGCAATCATCTCAGACCCCCTAAATGTGAAATTCGAAATCTTAATCCGTAAAATTAATTTCTTAAATATAAGAAAAATCACAAGACTAAAACAAATTTTACCGAATAGATTAATCGTGGCCGAGACTAATCTGGTCCTCAGTAGCCTCCTTTCTCAATTCTTTCCCTAATCAAAGACAAAATAATTCTTGTGAGAAAGAAATCTAACATTTAACTTATAAAATAGTATGATGCTTTAATAAAAATAAATAATATAAATCTTCCCTATTGGGTAGAGTCCAAACATAACTTAAATAGTAAATTAAATAGACATTGGGCATACTAATTAGGTTGAGCTGTTACATTTTACCCTCCTAACAAAAAGTTTCGTCCTTGAAACTTGAAATGATTAATTGAACAAAATCATTTTCTTGTGGAGGTAAGTTAATAGCACAATAACTGTCATATATTCTCCTTAATTCAATTTACTAAATCTCTTTAAGAATCCAAGTACATAAATCACATCAAATTTTCATAGTATTTATGAAGTTGCAATAACACTTACCTTCTTAGCCTTATCCATCTAAGTGCAGCACACCTTAAAGCTTAAATTGATATAAACACTGAATCATCTAGCTAAACATTTCATAAACAAACCTACAACAAGTAAAAACTTTAGAAGGTAACTAATCTTTCAAAATATTACCAGAAGTCATATTATTAGTAACTTTGAAATCTCCTTTTGTCAAAGTGAAAACTCTTAACATTCGATTTCTTCATTTCTTGCTCCCGTGGTTTATTTGTCACCGGTGTTAGAGTCGGGAACCATAAAGCAGTATTATCACACAATATGCATGTCTTACTGCTATTGATGTTCGGAAATTCGGCTGTTCGTTATAAATTCCTTCCATTTTAATATTATTATTATGTTAATCTTATAATTTCTGTTTTCTTTTCATTTCCGTGTATCTGAAGATTCCCAAACTCGAATTTCATTTAGATTATTTTTATTCTTTGTTTAATTTAAATCAGTAAAATATTTTAGGTGTATAAACTCTGACTAGACCTTTGTTCGAGCTCATTCGGAGGTCGATGGTAGTGGGTTGCGACCCATCTTTCCTCGTTGACTTTGTGAGTCTGACTTTCAAGTATTGAAGGCATGGAGCCTTTGGCCCATTTGGGTTGATTTTCATCTGGGTCTGCCCGTTTATGTTGTCTTATCCGGGTTGTACCCGTTTCACACATCATTACCCCTCTTTAGGCCTATCGAGCTCAGAGGTCGTTGGTGCCTAAATTGTCATCTTCAAGTTGTAGCTACTAATGGGCCCATTAAGTCTAACGGCTATCTTTGGGAGTACCTTTCCATTATCGTCTCTAGTTGAGAGCTACAAGCTGGCTCATTATTTTTCAGCTTCAAACATAGTTGCGCACACCTGGTCACGGTATGGAAGGTACATGAGCAAGGTTGGGGCACACCGATGTCTAGTGAGGCCTCTGTTGTGCTTATCAGGAGGGCAGTGACCTCTAGGTCCATGACTTGGAAGGTCAGTAGTCCCTACCCACTCATACCTCGGGACCCGCCAATCTGACCTTTAGGTATTGAGAATTACCCTCTCCAAGTCGCAAGTCTGACCTTCAGGTGTTACAGATCGCCATCTCCAGGCCGGGGGCCTTTCCTTCAGGCATTAAGGATTGCCATCTCTAGATCGTGGGCCTGACTTTCAAGTATTATGAAATACTCTCTTCAAGCCGTGGGTCTGACTTTCAGGCATTAAGAGTTAAAATCTCTAAGTCGCGACCCGTGGAGCTATTTTCTTGCAACTGCTTAGGAGACTGACCTTCAGGTATTGAGAGTTACCATCTTGAGGTCAAGGCTCTTGAAAGGTTATGCTGTTTTCTCGTAACAGTTGTGTCTGGAAGAAGATACATCTCCTCAATTTCTTGGAAAGCTGATGGGTGGTCTAAGCTGGAAAGTCACTCTGTTTTAGGTTTGGTAATATCTAACCAGTTTCAGATTTGAAGAAGCGCCCCGTTTTTATTTTTTGATGGAATTAAAGAGGTTGTAGGCTTTGAATCGAAGATCCACTCTAGATTTGGGGAGATTGACTTGCTTTAGTAAATCCAAGGTTTCCTTATTCAATATAACTTGAATACCTTCAAATTTGGGATTTGCTTAAACCTCCATTCATCTTGCAAGGGTTTTAACTTTTACAGAACTTTTGGCTTAGAGCTTCCTCTTCCTTCCTTGGACATTCCGACTTTCTCGAGACCATCTTCCCTTCTTCAGAACTTCACCGAGTGAGTCTTCTTTTCCTTCTTTCTAGAAAAATTGTACTCCCTCTTTTTTTTTTCCCGATATGTCGATTGTATCTACCTCGTTGTCTTCTATGTCTCGTACCCCTTCCCTCCAATCTGGAGAGATAGTGCTACATTCTATTCCTCCTTTCCTGGACCCTGGTCTTGTTTTTGAGCTCTGTGGCGAGTTGGGGCTAAGCAAGGATGCAATTGTTACCACTAAGAGGCATGAGCGTGCTTACAGTAAGCATGACGGACATATAGTCCTTTACACTTCTGGCCTCAGGGGAGGCGTTCTCCTACCTCACATTGATCCCTTATTTTTTGATCTTGCCTTCTTTTGGCACTTTTCCTTAGCCCAACTTGTATACAACTCTTTCCGGACAATAGTTGCTTTCATTACGACCTTTCATCTCTATCGAGTTCCAATCTCCTTGGAGCTTTCCAGATGTTTTTATAGGTTGGGGGTCTCTTCAGCGTCTAAGCTTGCTAAGGGGTACCTCCAGTTTTTTCCTCGGCATAAGCTGGTTGGTCACTTCGAGTCTTTCGCGGGGGTCTGAAAACCTTAATTTTTCTTTGCTCACCTTCCAAGCCATTTGACTCGATCCAAGGCTTACCCGGATTGGAACTTGAACAGTACATTTTTCAATGAGCTTCCCAATCTATCCGTTGAGTAGGCCGAGCATAGGGATTTCCTTATGGATTTGGTCAATTCTGGAAAGCCCAAGCTGGGGTGTACCCCCCTAATTTGGAATGAGGCCTTCCTTCATTCTGTTAGATTAGAAAGACTGGCAGAGTGCAATCTTCCTTCCCTCAGGGAAACTATTGGGATATCTTCTTTTGGTAGGAAAAACTCTTGTGTTTGCTGAGTTTTGGCTTTTACTGATCTAGTTCTAACAGATCCTCTTGGTTTCTTGCAGTCACGAAGGCATTAGAGTGGCTCGTGCTTCTAGATCTTCTCGGGCCTCTGAGGGTAGAGGTTAGAGCCATATTAACCCCCCCACTAGTGTTCCTGTTGCAAGGATTCCCATTACTCTGCTGGGCCCCAAATGAACTTCCATTGTTGCTGGGATGAGGCCTTCCGATAGGCCTGTCAAGATTTCAACCTACTCTTCATCTCCCTTTTAACAACCTATGAAAAAGACTACTCCAAGCCCTTTGGGAAGGGAAAGGCCCTGGCAACTTCAGAGTCTCAACTTGCATTCCCAGGTTGCGCCATGGAGGAGGTCATTTAGACGTTTAAGCTGTTAAGAGGTGCTGCCTTAGCCTCTCGCACCACTGAGACGATCGCGAGGTGGGTCCCTGATCTCTCCATGGAGTCGTCGAACTCTTTACTGCAATGGCCCTACCTTTAATCTTGGTTGATGTAGTGCACTAGGTCAGTTGATCGGGAAATTTGTCGGCAGTTAACTAACGAGGAACTTGATAGGTTTGGTGCCTAATTTCTCACCGCCGTGCATTCCCACAACTTTCTACCAACCTATGTTTAGCTTTATTCTACTTTGTGTATGTGGATAACCTCTCTCCTTATTTTTTCCAAGGTCGTGTTGTTTTTGGTGAGCGGTTGAGAAGGCAAGCAGAGAAGACTAGCAAGGACCGGGAGTTTGCCACCCTGATTTCTGAGCTATAGGATGCCAAGGTCAGCTGGGAGAAGGGGGTCACTGAGCTCACTGCCTCTGTAAAGTTGTCCAAGGCTTTTGTTGAGTACTCCATGAAACTTCTTGAAGCATGTTAGAGGGATATTGCAGAAGCCAAAGCTGTTAATGATGCCATCTCCAAGGTTTTGGACACAGCTGAGAAGAAGATAATTGAGCAGGAGGAACGCGTCAAGGTGCTCGAGACTAGGTTGGAAGAATTCCAGGGGTTCTATGACGAGGAAGGCAACTTGGTACTAGAATGGTTGGAGGAAGTCCAAGTCTTTCAGGAATACATGCAGTCTTTGCTGAGACCCCAGTTGATCTCCCTGTATGTTAAGGTGGTGGATGACCTCAAGGGGCTCAACCAGAGGATGAAGACCAACCCAGATTTTGATTCTAATCTCTGGCACCTAGAGTTGGCTTCCGCTCTTCCCTGGGAGAAAGAAAGTAAAAAACATGCTTTCCCTGAAGAGGTTATTGGCGTCGAGATCCTAGCTCAGATCAGCCAGGCTGATGAAGGCTTAGTGCAGAAGGGGAAAGATCTTGTTGAGGCTGTCCCCGAGGTCAAGGAGATCCTGGATATCATTCCTCGAGCCATGGTATCTCCTGAAGGTATTCCCTTGTTCTTGGGTTCAACTGCTGTCACCAAAATGTTTGCTCTACTTATGGATGCTTATTTCGAGGAAGGTACTTGAGTTTTTCCTTGCTCTTAAATGTATTCTATTTGATCATGTTGCCATCTTGTTCAGTAGGAACTTCAGATGTGGCCCCTCCAAGTAGCTTTGCCCCGATCAGCATCCTAACAGGAGACGAGGAAGATGATTAAGATGTGGCCCTTTTGTGACACTTTCGGAAGTAGTTCTGGACTCCCTTTTGTAATAGCTTAGGGCTTTATGCATCTGATATTTTTATAATTTATGCACTCATACTGATTGATTTGCAGGGGTCTGTTTGTGGCCTTCTGATTTTTTTTTTTTTATAAACTTGATTACTTCTGTCAATGCTTGACACTTTATACTGGCAACTTTTCAGCAATTGCACAATGTATTTGAGGTATTTTGGCCTTAAGGCAAACAACATAGGCGTAATATCCACATAAGCCTTAAAAACTTGGCTTTAATCTATGCTCTGTTAAATTTGAGTTGTTGAGGTCATTACAAT
>JAOXNR010053236.1:0-14627 GCA_028571225.1 Parsonsia alboflavescens
TCAAGAACACATAAGATACCAATTCTAAGCATATTACCATGAACATCATAAGCTTTGAATCTAAGAACCTCAAGAAAGTATGGAATCCGAGCATTCATGTTGTTATATAAGCCATGAAACTACAAAATTTCAATTAAAGTCAACCGCTTAACATGACATGCTTCATCATCAATCTCCAACAAGCAATTATCATCGATAAGCATGAAGTTTCCTCTCATATGGGTCACAGTGGAGTGCATCTCAAACAAGATAAACAAGAATTGAGAATCAACAATGAGTATGCACACTAGACCACAAAAATAAAAAGTATTATCAAGAAGTATAGCATCAAAGATCCATAATACTCTATCATCTAAAACAAACTTTGAATTTCCATTCATTTGTGTCCCAAAGATATATTTCAAAAAGAAGTTCAAGTAATTCCATTCACAAGAATATATCTCCAAGTTGTTTCTATGAAACAAAATAGCCAGCAAGTCATATATAGAATTTATAGGCACAAACAAAGCATTTTCTCCAATCAAAGTATTAATATTCTCATAGAATTCACCATATATAACTTGTGTAGAGACATTAAGCACATAATCACAAGCATACTTATCCACAAATGATTCCCTAACGAGCTTAAAATCTAGCATTTCATTCAAAAAGCTCTTATAGATATACAACTTACTTCCACATGCATGAATCGCATTTCTAGAACCGCATTCAATCACATATGACTCTTTCACAAACTCAAAATCCATGAAAGCTTTAACACGACTTATACAAGTATAAGACTTACTTTCTCCAAACAAGGAATCATTATGCTCAAGAATTTCAACAACGGCATGTTGCTTATGAACATCATAAGAATTTCCACAATCAAACTTGATCATAAAAAACATATTTCTGTGCTCACCATTCAACAATCTATTACCAAGTGTAGAGATTAGAGTGTACCACTTTAACATCTCACTCATTACCATGTTGTCCTTGCCTTCATTCAACTTGATTATGCCTTTAAAGTCTTGCAACCCAGACAAGGAAACACAAGAAAAGGAATGGTCAATGTTAGAAGTAGGAATATAACTATCTTTGTTCCTCACTAAAGCACTCTTATTCTCTCTCTCAATCTCATGCTTTTCCTAAAGCTCAATATCATTTTCTTTTTCTTCCTTCACTTCACTTGAGATCTCTTGGACTTGCTCAGTTCCCACAATTTCTTGAAAACCCATTTCTCCTCTAACTTCATTGGTAATTGCGGTGTCTTCATTTTTATGCTCCAAGCTCTCCCGTGTTGGGCATTGTGAAATACCATGTCCATGTTCATTGCATTTAAAGCACTTCGGGTCTTTCTTCCTAGGAAGTTGTGCTAGTATCTTTCCCATTTCTCCATGAGTCCCTTCACCTCTTGCATTTGTGGTTTAGGCTCCTCTTCTCTTGGCCTTACACTTGCACTTTCATTGTTGAAGAGATGACATGTTGTGAACTCTCATAAGATCACCCATATGGGCCCCTTCCATTGGACACTTGTCCTTCATCCTCCCTTTTTGGTGGTCTTTCATTCCTCATATGTCTTCTATGTTTTGATGGCTCACCATGTTCATTGTAGTAAGAATGAGAGTTTTCATCCCTTCTTGTCCCCCATGAGCTTCTTTTAAATTCATGGTCACAATAGCCTTCATCAATATCCTCCATTTGTTCATTTCTTCTTCTTGGTAGACTCCCTTGATATTTTCTTCTATACAGCTCCTTGATATGGCACATACTCTCTAGAAGAACTAGGTTGATATTCATCTCCCCTTCCTCCATGTTGCACTTGTTTTCTATGAGTTTTATATTGAAGCTCATCTACCTTTCTTTCAAAGCTTTCAACTCTTGAGTTGAAGTCCTTTCTTGTTTCATTTATGTTGTTTGAGAGTTCACTTGTCATTTGCTCTATTCGTTCCAAGATGGTGGATAGAAATGCATTGTTATCTCCCATATTTGATGCTTGTGAAGATGCTACTCTAGTCATGATTTACATGTAAAAAAAAAAAAACAAGAAAAAATAGGGGAATATTGAACCTCACTTGTTACTCATGTATCACACCTTCCATTAGCTCTTTCTCACTCTATTGAACTCACCCCTAAGTCCTTTTACCACTCTACTATCTTTCAAGTTCATAGCCAACTCAATTGAGTGATGCAAACACTTCGAGCAAAAATGCCAAGTAATCCACACAATTCAATTCAATTAGTCAACAAAAGATCAACAATCAAGAACCAAAATGATAGAATTTAAAATATTAGGTCAATGTAAGAAGAAAACAATTGATCAAATTCTTGGAGTTCAAAGAAAATTTCATGGAGGCATTTGATCAAACACCTAGAGGGCAATGAAAACGTGATCCAATTTCTCAATGAATTCAACAAACCCAATTCCTTTGATTTTAAATATGATAGATAATTGGGAATTCAATCACAATAGAACTTCAATTCAACTTCAACACGATCAATTTCAACGGAATTCAACAAGAATTCACACAATAGCATTCAACTTAGGCACTTTCTTTCTTTCTCTTTTGTGCAGGATTTTTTTTTTTCCCCTGCTCTTCTCTTCTTCGTTTTTTTTTTTTTTTTTGATTTTTCAAGAACAAGAACTCTTTTTTTTTTTCGTAGAGAAAGATGAACAAACTCAACAAATAGAATTTTACCCTACTTTTCGTTCGTAGGCTCAATTCCAACAAACACAAAGGATCACAAGAAGATAATAGGATAAATGTAGGGAAAACAAATCACAAAAACACATATATAAGATCATAGATTTCAAGAAATCAAAAATGACCTTAAGCACTTAAGCAAACAAAACAAACAAAGATAGGAAAACCTCAAGATGAAGAACCTAGGCTCTGATACCAAAAGATGATGTGATTTCTGTGAAATGGGTTTCATTAAAAACAAACTAACTTGAAGATTTTTTCTACGACTCACCTAGAGGTTCGTGTTAGTAAAATGACCTATGATGTTTTTCAATAACCAACCATTGTCTTGATGTTGGTAGAGTAGTTAAACCAAAAACCCTAAAAGAGTCAGAGGAAGAACACTCACAAAGAATAAGTTTGATCCAAAAAGGATTCTTGATTTCAAATGAAAGTTGTTTGTGAAAGACAAGATAAGGAGTATATATATTCCAAGAACATCCAATGACATAAATTATTCGTGCCATTAGTGTATATACTTAACTACCCTTAATACAAATCAAATATAACAACAAGAAAGCATTAAAATTTAAAAAAGACAAAGCAAGATTGGTTGACTGGTGCCTATCCAGTGCCAAATTTTGCACCGAATGGCCATTGGAATGCAACGAAAGTGAAAATCTGCTAAGCTGGCTCCGAAGGGAATGGATCAAGCCCCGAATGCCCTGTTTTTAGCTTTCATTCTTCTTCTTTCACCCTTTGTTCCATGCTTTGTATAGCCTTCAATTTTGTACTCTTTTGGGACTTGAACTAGGGTCTTTTAGGCACATTTCAAAGCCCTCCATCTTTCCAAATGTCTCTTCAACTTGGTATTCATATATGAGCTTAACTTCATGGAACATGGCATTATCTTCAAGTTGATCTTCCTTGATTTGCATCAATGCCAACATTTCTAATTTAATCTTCAAGGCATCATTCGTATACTTGAAGTACAAGTCTTTATATGCATCAACTAACTTCTTCATCTTGTAATTCTTCTATCCATTCATTGAATCACCCTTTGGAGCTCCATCTTCTTTAGAATTGAACTTGAATCTTCTCATCTCCCCATTCGGTAGCTTCCATGAGTTCTCCAATGTCGTGATAGCTCCTTGATATCCATCATTATGTCTCTCGCATAGACTTGACTAGTCGTGGCACGCTATGTCTCAATGATCTTATCAAACTATTCCCCAAGTTTTAAGTCGTTGTCTTTTTGTTTCTCGCAATGGAATGATTGACTAGTCGTTCTTTGTTAAGTTTCAATGATCTTATTCGAGTATTCCTCGAAAAATGACTCCTTGTCTTGACGTTGCTATCTAAGACTTGATTGACTAGTCATAACTCGTTATATCTCAAGAATCTTATTACTGTATTCCTCGTAACTTGACTCATTTTCTGTATGTTGTTTACTAAGACTAGATTGACAAGTCGTTTCTCTCTATGTCTTAACAATTTATCAGATTATCTCTCGAATCTAGACTCATTGTCCTTATGTTGCTTGCAATGGTATTATTGAATAATCATAGCTCATTATGACTTAGCGAACTTACCTGAGTATTCCTCGAAAATTGACTTGTGTTTTTTAGATTCTCAATGACTTTAGTGAATAATAGTTGCTCATTGTGTCTTGACTATCTTATCTGAATATTTCTTGAAAAATCAACGTATAGTCATTATGTTTCTCACATAAACTTGATTGACTAGTCATAGCTCGCTATGTCTCAACAATCTTATCAGTGGATTCGCAAAAATTGACTCATTGTCTTTATGTTTCTCGCATAGACTTGAATGACTAGTCATGGCACTGTATGTCTCAATGATCTTATCAAAGTATTCCCTAAGTTATAAGTCGTTGTCTTTTTGTTTCTCACAATGGATTGATTGACTGGTCATTGTTTGTTAAGTCTCAATGATCTTATCCGTCGTTGTTTGACTAGTCGCTATATTCCTCAAAACTTGAGTTGTCTTCATGTTGCCCGCAAAGACTAGATTGACTAGTCGTTGCTCGCTTTGTCTCAACGATTTATCAGAGTATTTCTCAAGTTTTGACTCGTTGTCTTTTTGTTGCATGCAATGGAATTATTTACTAATCATAGTCCGTTATGTCTCATGAACTTACCGGCGTATTCCTCGAAAATTGACACTTGTTCTTTAAGTTTGCAATGATTTTATTGAATAATTGTTGCTCGCAATGTCTTGAAGATGTTATCGGAATATTCTCGAAAATCGACTTATGGTCTTTATGTTTCTCGCATAGACTTGATTGACTAATCCTACATCGCTATGTCTCAACAATATTATCATTGGATTCCGCAAAATAGACTCGTTGTCTCTTTGTTCTTATATATACTTGATTGACTAGTCGGGGCACTCCATGTCTCAATGACCTTATCAAAGTATTCCTTAAGTTTTAAGTCATTGTCTTTTTGTTTCTCGATGGATTGATTAGCCAATCATTGTTTGTTAAGTTTCTGACGCAAACGGAAGTAAACTTGCGTGATTAGCATTTTGGATGTGTTTCGGTTTTCTCAAGTTTCGGAGATTCAACGAAAACTTGAGGATTCGTTCTTGTTCAGAAACATGCAAAACAAGAAACGGAAAAAAACCAGATTCAAAATTCCTTGTAATCGAACTTCAAGTCAAGTAGTTAGAAGCCGAAAATTAAATCAAGTGAAGAACAATTTTCAAAGTAGTCGAAAATCTGCATAAGCCGAATATTGGCAATTTTAATTGATTAAAAATCTCCTCAAAATTACAAAGCAAAATAACTTAAATACTTAGGTCAACTAATAATACAAAATTATGTAAATATCTTTAATGAAAATAAAACTAGAATTCGACAATTACAAAAGGGAATTAGATTGACCGATACCGACCCATCTACAATCCAAAGTCGGTTCGGTCCTTCAAGCAGCTCAAGTCCTCTTCTTCAAACGTTCTGACCGTCGTGGAGCTGATGGTGGAGTTGGATTTGATCGGTCAGACTGCCTTGGAGGCATGTCAGACGACGGAGGAGATTGGTCCGAAGGTTGAACCGAAAGTGGAGCCGAAACTTGCTGAACCGAAGCATCCGAAGCATGCCCCACATCTGAACCATCTTGAGCCGAACCAGCTTGATTTGAAACCAGCTCTGCGTCAGACTCCACCTCTTAAATGGAGCTTGTCCTTAAGCTAGGATTATCACTATGAAAGGACGAAAGATGTTGAACATTAAAAACATTTGAAATGCTGAACTTGTCCGGCAATTCAACTCAATAAGCATTGACACCAAGCTTCTCCAAGATTTGGCACTGGCCAACCTTCCGGTCCTTGAGCTTATGATACTCACCAGTAGGATACCGCTCCTTGGACAAAGTGACCCAAACCAGATCACCCATCTCAAACTAGACATCTCGCCTAGACTGATCCGCATGCAACTTGTACTAAGCATAAGCATCCTCCAAGTTTGCTTTGACAGTTGCGTGAATGGACTACAGATCAACCAGACAATCCTCCACCTTCTTGGAGCCGAACCAAGATTAGGAATAGCAAGGTTGAGAGGAAACTCGGACTCCTCCCCAAAACAACCTGAAAGGGAGAAAATTTGGTGGACCTGTTCACAATGCAATTAAATTCAAATTCAATCTTCGTTAGAACAGAATCCCACATCCCGAAAGACTTGACCTGCACCCTCAACAAGTTCCCCAAGGTGCGATTCACCACTTCCGTCTGTCCATCCGTTTGTGGATGGTATGGGCTACTAAACTTCAAAGTAGTCTCCATGCACTTCCAAAGCTCTCGCCAGAAATGGTTCATGAACTTTGTATCCCGATCAGACAAGATACTCCTTGGCAACCCAAATCTACGCACCACATCCCCAAAGTACAAGTCAGCAATCTTGCTCGCATCCATGGAATTCTTGCAAGCAATGAAGTTAGCCATCTTGCTAAACCTATCCATCAAAACCATGATGTTGTCATACCCCTTCTGAGTACGCGGCAAACCCAAGATGAAATCCATTGACAATTCCGTCCATGGCTCATCTGGAATGGGTAAAGGTGTATAAAGACCCTAATTAGTGCTCCCTCCTTTCGACACCTGACAAACTAGGCATCGCTTAACGAAATCTTGGGCACTCTTATCAATACCCAGCTAATAAAATTTCTCCTAGATCAACTCAGCTGTCTTGTCTTTGCCGAAGTGCCCTTGTGAGTGCAATTCTTGAACAATCAACAATCTCAACGAAGTGTCAGGAATACATAAGCAGTTACCTTGGAAGAGGTAGCCATCATGGAGCACATAATCACACCGTTCCTGTTGCTCCACAACCTCCATAATAGGATCGAAATCAGCATCATCCTATAGCAACTCTCTCAATCCCTCAAAGCCTAAGGTGACAACCCGCATCATGTTAAACAACGATCGATGCCTACTCAACGCATCAGCCACCTTATTCACGACACCTGACTTATGCTTTAAGGTGAATGTGAACTCCTAAAGCACCGACACCCACTTAGCATGCCTAACCCTAAGTCAATGGTGCCCCTGAAGAAACTTCAAAGCCTGGTGGTCAAAGTACAGCACAAACTCCCGCTGTATCAAATAATGATGCCAGTGTTGGAGAGTTCGAACTATAGCATAGAACTCGACATCATAAATAGAGTAGTTCAACTTCGGCCCTCGAAATAGGCTACCGGACGACCCTCCTCACTCAGAACCGCTCTTATTCCCACCTTCAAAGCATCCCGATCCACTTCGAATACCTTATCAAAATTTGATAGAGCAAGCACTGGTGTACTCGTCAGTTTTCCATTATCACATCAATTGCCTCTTGAGATGCCTCTGTCCATTCAAACACCTTAGCATTATAAAATCAGTCAGAGGAGCCATCAACACACGGAAATCCCTGATAAACTGAGGATAGAAGCTTGCTAATCCAAGAAAAAAAAGAACCTCAGTTGCACTCTTTAGTACAGGCGATTCACAGATTGTCCGAACCTTAGCATCATCCGGCTGAATTCCTCTTGCCGAAACCACATACACCAAGAATACAATCTGGCCAACCATCCAACTACATTTCTTTCGATTGGCAAACAAACTATGATCTCGCAAAATAGCCAAAACTAACTGTAGGTGCTGCAAATGTTCTTCCTCCGTCCGACTATGTACAAGTATATCATCAAAGTAAACCACCGCAAAGTCGTTGAGGAAGGGATGCAGTACCTAATTCATGACCCTCATGAATGTGTTGGGCGCATTCGAGAGACAGAAGGGCATGACCAGCCAGTCGAAGAGCCTGTCTTTCATCTTGAAAGTCGTCTTATACTCATCTCCAGGTTTGATTCGGAGTTGATTGTAGCCACTTTTCAAGTCTATCTTTGGAAAGATAGCTGCTCCACTCAACTGATCCAGCATGTCATCGAGTCGTGGAATCAGAAACTAATACTTAATCATAATATCATTAATAGCTCTACTGTCCATGCACATTCTCCATGTGCCATCCTTCTTCGGTACCAATAAAGCAGGCATTGTATAGGGACTGATGCTCTCCCGGATAAACCCTCTATCAAGTAATTCCGTCACTTGTCTGTTCAGCTCTTCATGTTGTTGTGACAATCAGTAATGTGCCTTGTCCGGAAGAACAGAACCCGGCAATAGATCTATCTGGTGCTGAATGTCCCTCAACGGAGGCAACCTAGCCGATAACTCATCCGGCAATAAGTCTGCAAATTCAACCAACACTTCTTGCACTTGTTCTAGAATCTCCAACTCGGCCTCACTACTGTTCGATGCCAACAAGTCAGTCACAACTAAAGCAAAACAAAGCTCCGACTCAATTACCTCTTCTTCAAACTCATTCCGTGGCAAGCAAATAATTATCTTCTCATTATCAACCATTCCCTCTCACATGGGCAGAAGTATCACCTTCTTTAGCCCTCGATTGATAGTATAACAATGTCATAGGTCACATGATTGTCGTATTGCCATGGCCTGCAGAGTAGTAAATGAGAGGCATCCATCGGGACGGCACCACAGAAGATAGTGTTAGAATACTGAGCTCCAAACGAGAATTCCACCCGGCACCATTCTGAAACCCTGACTTCAATATCATTATTTAGCCACCCCAACCGATATTTCATTGGATGAGGTTCTGTCTTCAATTGAAGCTTCTGCACTGCCTTTTGTGAGATTACATTTGTGAAGATGTTTCTCCATTTCCAATCTTCATCAGCTTTGGGAGCTACACAAATCCTTCTCAAAACCAAACTATCTCCACGTATATCTTCAGGTGCAACATTACATGTATCCTCCTCTTCATACACATCATCACCACCATACTCTTCAAATTCATCCCCGGCTCCTTCCTGAATCAGTAATTGCAATCTAAGTCTCGGACACTCATTTGCATAGTGCACTAGCTGCTAACATCTGTGGCACTTCACATTAGCTTTATTATTGGTGGTGGACTTATTCGGAGCATTACCGGACCCTTGGCCAAGCTGTGCACTACCTCGTCCGAACTGATTCTGGGCAGAAGAACTAACCACATGTGTCGACGAATAGCTACTTGCTGGAGAAACACCAGTTGGAGGGAAGCCTCTTTCAAATCCAACACTTCTGCCGCTAGCCCTCGCTAGTCTTTTCTCCACAACTTGTGCCTTTGTCTGCACGTCCGTGACAGTGGTAAAGGTATGGACTTGTAAAGCATCCTAAATAGCAGGTCGTAACCCATGGAGATAACGTGCCACTAGTTGTTCTTGAGTTTCGCTCAATTGGTCCCTCGCCACCATCCGATAAAACTCAAGTGTGTATTCTTCGATGCTCGGAGAACCCTACGTCAAGCTTTGTAGATTCTAGAACATGATCTGTCGATAATTGAAAGGTCGAAACTCCATTCGCATCTCTCTCTTGAACTCCCCCCAATCATCCAAAATTGGAAGTCCATCCAAGTATCTCTGATATCTGAAAGATTGCCACCATGCGGCAGTCCTATCCTTGAACCTCATCGCCACCAATAATACCTTCTTCTCCGTCGGAACCTCCTTCAAAGAAAAGAGTTCATCCACCGAGCTCATCAAATCTAAGAACTCTTCAGGCGCTAACACTCTTGAAAACTCCAGGACCTCCATCTTAAACCCTAGATCACAATGAGGAATGAACGGATCGAGTTCATTGTCCCTAGGTAGTTGGAAACCGCCCCTCATTCCCCTCGGAAAAACCCTAGGTTGCTCACACGGTAGCCTCCCAAAATCTTCCTCAACATCGACATCTACCCCATGGCACAACCCATCAAGTTCAGGTTGTTAGTTAGAAGCCAAAAATTAAATCAAGTGATGAACAAATTTCAAAGTAGTCAAAAATCTGGATAAGCTAAATATTGGCAATTTTAATTGATCAAAAATCTCCTCAAAATTACAAAGCAAAATAACTTAAATTCCTATGTCAAATAATAATACAAAATTATGCAAATATCCTTAATGAAAATAAAACCAGAATTCGACAATTACAAAAGGGAATTGGATTGACCGAAAACCAACCCATCTACAATCCAAAGTCGGTTCGGTCCTTCAAGCAGCTCACGTCCTCTTCTTCAAACATTCTGACCATCGTGGAGTTGATGGTGGAGTCGGCATTGACCGGTCAGACTGCCCTGGAGGAGTGTCAGACGATGGAGGAGATTGGTCCGAAGGTTGAATCGAAGGTGGAGCCAAAACTTGCTGAACCAAAGCATCCGAAGCATGCCCCACATCTGAACCATCTTGAGACGAACCAGCATGATCTGAAACCAGCTCTGCATTAGCCTCAATGATCTTATCAGAGTATTTCTCGAAAACAGACTCGTCGTCTTTATGTTCCTCACAAAGACTTGATTGACTAGTCATTCCTCGCTATGTCTCAACAATCTTATCGCTATATTCCTTGAAACTTGACTCGTTATCTTTATGTTGTTCGCAAAGACTAGATTGACTAGTCGTTACTTGCTATATCTCAACGACTGATCCGATTATTTCTTTAGTTTTGACTCGTTACCTTTTTGTTGCTCGCATTAGAATTTTTGACTATCATAGCTCATTATGTCTCAACAAACTTACCGGAGTATTCCTCCGAATTTGACTCGTGGTTTGGTTCGAAGTGACTTTATTGTATAATCATTGGACACTATGTCTTGAAGATGTCATCATAATATTTCTCGAAAATCGACTCATAGTCTTTATGTTTCTCACATAGATTTGATTGGCTAATCGTACCTCACTATGGCTCAACAATATTATCATTGGATTTCGCAAAATGGACTCATTGTCTTTATGTTGTCGCATAGACTTGTTTTACTAGTCGTGGTACGCAGTGTCTCAATGATCTTATGAAAGTATTCCTCAAGTTTTAAGTCGTTGTCTTTTGGTTTCTCGCAATGAATTAATTAGCTAGTCGTTGTTTCTCATGTCTCAACGATCTTATTGGGGATATTCTTTGAATATTGTTGCAATGTCTTATGTTTGCAATGAATTAATTAACTAGTCTTTGCACGTTACATCTTATCAATCTTATCAGAGTATTCCTCAAAAAATGACCTGTTGTCTTTATGTTGCTTGCAAAGACTTGATTGACTAATCATTGCTCGCTATGTCTCAACAATCTTATCGTTGTATTCCTTGAAACTTGACTCGTTGTCTTTACGTTGCTTGCAAAGACCAAATTAACCTGTTGTTGCTTGCTATGTCTCAATGATTTATTGTTTTTCTCGAGTTTTGACTTGTTATATTTTTGTTGCCCCGTAATGGAATTCTTGGCTAATCATTGCTCGTTAAGTGTCAACAAATTTACCGAAGTATTCCTCAAAAATTGACTCGTTTTCTTTACATCCGTAGTGACTTTATTGAATAATCCTTGCTCACTATGTCTTACCGATCTTATCGGAATATTTCTCAAAAATTGACTAGTTGTCTTTATGTTGCTGGCAGAGACTTGATTGACTAGTCGTGGCACGCTATGTCTCAATGATCTTATCAAAGCATTCCTCAAGTTTTGAGTTGTTGTCTTTTTGTTTCTCACAATGGATTCATTGACATATCATTTGTTAAGTCTCAATGATCTTATCGGAGTTTTCCTCGAAAAATGACTCGTTGTCTTAATGTTGCTCACAAAGACTTGATTGCCTAGTCATTGCTTGTTATGCCTCAACAATCTTATCGTTGTATTCCTTGAAACTGACTCGTTGTCTTTATGTTGTTCGCAAAGACTAGATGACTAGTCGTTGCTTGCTATGTCTCAACAATTTATCTGATTATCTCTTGAATTTTGACTCGTCATCTTTTTGTTGCGTCCAATGGAATTATTGAATAATCATACCTCATTATGACTCGGTGAACTTATCGGAGTATTCCTTGAAAATTGCCTCGTCTTTTTCAGATTCGCAGTCACTTTATTGAATAATCGTTGCTCGTGGTGTCATGATGATCTAACGCAAAACGGAAACTATGGTAGGAAAAACAGAACCTCGACTGCAATCAACTTCACTCAAAGTCTATTACTGGAAAGGGCGATTTAGGAATAAAACGACAATATTCTTGAGACACTATGATAATCGAATTTTATTGAATGAGTCGGCTGACAATCAAACAAAAACGGCAATAAAAAAACCCCAAAATGAAAGTAGAAAAAATTATGAAAAGACCCCAAAAGTTTCTAAAAATTACATAAAACTAGAAAAAGGCCCAAAAGTTCATCCAGATGACCCCGGATGGCCAAAAACCGGCCTAGGTCACGGCATAGGATACCCTACTCTACCCGTAGAATCCAACGGCAAACAGCCCAGCGTCATCTTCTTCGTCAAAAGTTTTCAATCCGCCTACCCACCAGGGATGAAGTTCAGGGCAATTGAGCCAGGGAAAGGGGCCGCAACAAACGCGCCCACCGGTTAACAAAGCAAATATCATCTGCCACCGGTGCCAACAGAAGGGTCATTATGCTTATGAATGTCCCCGGCTAAGGTCGCAATTGCTGATCCAGGAAGGAATCGAAAAGGAGTATGTCGGAGAGATCGAAGATGCTGGGATGGCAGAGGGGGAAGAGTACGTCGTGGCACCAGAAGATGTAAGAGGAGAGTTTTGATAAATTAAAGTAGCCTATTTTCGGCTCTTGCGATTTTCGACTACTTCGAAAATCGCTTTCGCTTGATTTTAATTTTCGTCTTCTAACTACTTGCGTTGAAGTTTGATTAGAAGGAAAATTGAATCAAGTTTTACTTTCATTTCTTGTTTTGCAAATTTCTGAACAAGAACGAATCTTCAGATTCTGTTTCCGACCGCGTCATGATCTTATCAGAATATTTCTCGAAAATCGACTTATAGCCATTATGTTTCTCGAATAGACTTGATTAAGTAGCTCACTATGTCTCAACAGTCTTATCATTGGATTCCACAAAAATTGACTCATTGTCTTTATATTTCTCGCATAGACTTAATTGACTAGTTGTGGCACGCTATGTCTCAATGATCTTAAAAGTTGTTTGTGATGAAAAGTTATCTTTCAAATACAAGTATGTAACTATTTATAGTCCAACTAACAAGAAGCCCAAATTAGAGTCTTACATTTGTCAAAGGACCTTCTTAACCATTAATCCTTATAAGAAAAGTCAATTAAAGCAAGTTAAAATGAAGGAACGAGGTGAAGAATCTCATTTTGTTTGAAATGGCAAAACAGGGACCAAACTGGCCAGGCGACAACGTCGATTTCAAAGCCGATTGGCCCTAGTTGTTTTCTGCATTCTCACTTGGTACTGTTTTTGTGACTGGTGCCAGTCCTCTGCACGACCGGCGCTAGCTCCACGCGTTGGTTTGGCTTCTCATTCATCAAACACCTTTGTTCTACTTCTTGTTTCATCCTCTTCTTTTGTGCTTCCATCCAATACTTCCCAAATGACTTTAGGATCTTTTTGAACACTTGAAACTCCTTCTTCAAGTTCTTAAATCACCAAAAAATTGAACTCCTTCCTTGGTTGCTCATTATCAACAAATGATAGTCCCTCAAAGATAGATTGAAAATCAAGCAACTCTTCTCTTCTTTGCACAAAGGTGACCAATGCTTTCCTCAACTTAGTAGCGCTCGATCTTGTGACTGTCCATTAGGGATCTTAGGAGTTTCATCATCATCATGCCCCCTCACCTCGAATGGATTCGTCCTCTTATCTACTTCATCTACATCAAAAGAGGAAAGATCACTAACATTAGATGTAGGTCTCACTTGATACATACCTTGGAGATCGACTTTGAAGGCATTATCATTGCTTTTTCTACTATTTGAAAAGGTCCATCTCCTCTTGGTTCAAGCTTTGTCCTTCTAGATTCAAGAAATCTCTCCTTCCTCCGATGAATCCATCCATATCCAATCACCAACATTGAATTGCGTGGCCCTTCTTCCTTTACTGTGGTGTGTAGCATACCTTTGAGTTTTCTTTTAGATGTTATCTCTTTCCTTCACATGCAATTACTTAACCTTTTCAGCCTTCCTTTTTCCATCTAAACTAGAAGTTCATTCAATGATAAAGGAATCAAATCTAGAGCTATTAGAGGATTATAACCATAAACCAACGCAAATGGAGTATAACAAGTATAAGAATGCATACATCTATTATAGGCAAATTCAATGAAAGGTAAACATTCGTCCCAAGACCTCAAATTCTTTTTCATAAAGGCTCTCAATAAAGTCCCTAAAGTCCGATTCGCAACCTCAGTTTGAGCCTGACAAGTCGTGGAAAACACAATTTAGTTCCCAATAACCCCAAAAGTACCTTCCAAAATTACTCAAAAATTTTGTGTCCCTATCACTAACAATAGTTCTAGGTGTACCATGCAATCTAACCACTTCTTTAAAGAATAAATTTGCAATATGAAGTGCATCCTCAACTTTTGAACAACTAATAAAGTGTGCCATTTTAGAAAATCT